>JBAMJV010001051.1:195000-209654 GCA_037951105.1 Echinarachnius parma | reverse complement strand
AAGAGAGATTTGCCGATATTTACAAAATAATTAAATATGATTTCAAATGCGCAATAAGACGCAGCGACGACATTTATAATGATTGCTCAAATCATAACCGTTAAAGGGGTAGTACAGTTTTGGTAAGGCTGAACTTTAGTAACCAAACCTGGACAGTAACATTATAAACTAATAGTTATAACTCTACCGTGATCGAAATGTATACAACATTACAAACGACTAAGTAAACAGCCTGTCATCATTCAAAAAGAGCCATTAAAACACAAGAGGACGCTTTCTAATAAGGCATTGGTTTCAACCATTTTTCATACAAAAATTATGCATGTGATGTTTTATTGAAATAATGATTAAATAGAGAGATCATTAACGAACTATTTAAAAAATGCTTTTGAAATTTTTTGAAAAAGTGCAAGCATTTTTAAAATTTTTTGAAAAAATCATCTAATTATTTGGGCCCCAAATAATTATAAGACTAGATATATTTATTGATATTTCAGCAGTTTCTGGGTCGATTTTGACCAAAATAAAATTTATTCTGCCATTAAAATTGCATGATCTCTCAAATTCGACACTCAGTTTTTCACCTCACAAAAAATTGTGATGTGCAGCGCCCTCTCTACCAAATCTGAACTACTCCTTTAATGTAATATGATTGACTTATTGAACTTAGTGAACACAGCAACTCACACTGTGACGATGTGACCACACTGTGAACACACTGTGTCTGCACTATCGCCACAGTGTGAAATTTCCTGCGTTGACAGTGCGTTAAATAGTGCGCTCATACTGTGCATCTCCGCAATTTCACACTGTATCGCACTGTGTTTACACTGTGGCACACTGTGCTCACACTGGTGACGGTGGCACACTGTTCACACTGTGACACACTGTGGCACCCTATGTTCATCATCTGCCACACACTGTGTTCACACTGTGTTCACACTGTGTTCATCATCTGTGACACACTGTGTTTACACTGTGACACATTGTGTTCACACTGCGGCACACTGCCGCTCACACTGTGGCGCACTGTCACACTATGTTCACAATGTGTCACTATGTGGCATATTGTGTTCACACTGAGTTCACACGATGGCACACTGTGTTCACACTATGTTCACAATGTGTCACTCTGTGGCACATTGTGTTCACACTGAGTTCACACGATGGCACACTGTGTTCACACTATGTTCACAATGTATCACTCTGTGGCACATTGTGTTCACACTGAGTTCACACGATGGCACACTGTGTTCACACTATATTCACAATGTGACACACTGTGTTCACACTAGGACACATGTGTTCACACTGGGACACATGTGTTCACACTGTGACACACTGTGTTATTTCCGATCGGATACCCCTATGCACCCCATTTCACATGTATAACGCATCAACTGTATTTAAATTCACATGCTGTTTGTTTTTGCCATAAACATTTAAACATTCTGCAATAGAAACTCAATTATATTAATAATTATTTATGATAACATTGCGTAAAACAATTATGTACATTGCTTTTTTTTTTGTTCCACATTAAAATAAAATAAACTTCGGTAGAAAACATATTATACAACACATCCAAGGAAAAGGGTAACACGTAAAAGACGTTCTTTACAGAAATGTCGCCTTCTTCAAACTGGCTCATATACATTTAGAACTACACATATTTTAAGTAAATTACGAATTCATTTTTTTTTTTTTCTAACAAGAAGTATTTTCTAAAGTAAAATCAAACATCAAACATCAAACATCAAACATTTTTTCGAATCATGAGTGGCTGATTGTCATTGTTGGGTCTTCCCTTTAAATAAAATGAAACTCAATTACTTCGGAAATCATTGTATTTTTAAAATAATTATTTCAATTTGAAGGGTAATTATAGTAATGAGATATATTTATAGATATTTCGGACGTTTATGAACCAATTTTGTTTAAACAAAGTTATTCTGTCATAAAAGTTGTGTGCTTTTTTTGATAATATTTTTTCATTACCTCACGAAAAAACACAATTACTTGAAGCGCCCTCTAAACCAAAATTGAACTACCCTTTTAAATGATTATCATAATTCATGTACATTTTATAATTTGGGGAGGAATAGATTACCTACATGTCAAAAATATATTTCGTACTGAAACACTTTCGTATGTCATATTCTCTAATCCATCAATCGAACGTTATGTACATTTTCCGCACTTTCTCAAACAGACCCGAAGTATACGGTATTATGTCTGCTGACTCCCCGTTTGGTGATTCCAATGCAAGGATATGCTTGTCATCACCAATCCAGTAGAGAAACCCATTGAAGAAAGCAATGTCAAACGGTTTATAGTCTTTAATTAACGCAGAATAATCTTGGATGATTCTGCCATCAAGATCCATGCTCTTTATCATGCGGTCGTCTTTATCAGCAACGAAGACGCGAGTGTCTACAAATGCAATGACAAAATGTGGCATATTATTATTTCCATCCATAAACTGTCGCAATGTCTAATTCCGCCTGGTGAATAAATGAGATTCATTAGTATTGCCCAACTCCCTTCCCGGTCATCAGACGAAACAACCCATGCATTTAATTTTGTTACATTTACTTATTTTTATGGACAATTAATAATGCGATCATAATATAGAAAATCGAACCAACCCGATGTTAACCTATTTGAAACAGGTTTTTGGTTAGACAAAATGCTGCTTCTGTAACTGAACGAGTCACCTGGTCATTGGCAATCGAAATTTAATTTTGACTAATGAGCGGTTCAAAGCAAAAACATAATGAAAGAAAAACTTTCAGTTTTGACTAAATATGTCAATATTTGTTTCTAATGCCGATGATTCGTAAACACGGATACCACATATTTTTTTGTATGAAATTTATGAAAACAAATTTCTGGAGAAAGTGATGATTGTTCTAGGGCTTAATGTCCATTTGGTTTAAATATGCAAGCGAAAAGTAAATATTATATAGGTTTGCTTTCTTCCCATATTTAAAAATAATTGCAAAGAATAATCATAAATGATTGAAAAGGAAAAATAGTAGCGTAGCTGAATAGGCAATGTTCCTCCCTTATACATTATATAAATATTGTATTGTTTGGGGCCAATTATGTGAGGGCACGTTCTCACCGCCCCCCCCCCCCCCCTGCCCCCTGTACCTACGCCACTGATGGCTATAACACGCATGTACCTCCACAATAACAACATAAATACATTAGTTTGAATTCTCACCCGATTCTCCAACGAACAGTCCCTCGAGATGGTGATTGTCTTTGCCAAAGTAGATTTGGGTTCGGTTCTGACCGTCAAGATCACTTCTTTCTACAGCGCTCTTGTGCGACAAAATAGATAGCTGCATGACAAACACAAACACAATTAAACACAAAATGGAATGATTCAGTGTAACATTTCTAAAATATATAATACCATAATTCCTGATCTGCATAATTATGTACATCAAATTATAATTGTTACAACCTGTCAAACAACATATCATGGGTGGAAAACGAAATGATTGACAAAACAATATCAACGTGATGATAACTCCGAATCAATTCCTGTATGTATAAATCCCTCCTCTTCTTAAAAATCTTTTATTCCATCACTTTGTACAGAAGATTGTTCAAACTAAGTTTGAACAGTGTCATGATTTAAAATCAAACACAATGAAAAACAATAACAATAATAATTATATTCAATATAATTATACAAGATGAAGTTTCAAGCGAAAACATGAAATTATATCAGGCAAAAGACGCCGTGCCCCCCCCCCCCCCCCCCCCCCCCCCCCCCCCCCCCCCCCCATCGTTGGGCCACCGGGGGATTGGTACTTGGATTAACTTTTGGCGGGGGTGTGCCTCACCCAACTTAAAAACGGGGGTCTAGGGTGCGGATGATAAGGAGAATATGGTCTTGGGAGCTGTCAAGCTGAGTGAGAACTTAAAATGGCGAAAAGGCCTGTGGACGCGAAGACGGCCGCTCGCGGCCGGGCCAGGGCCACTGACTGACCTTGGCCAGGGCCGGAGGTCTAGCATGTCTAGAGAGCGACCGTAATAACTTTGGAGCAACAAACAGCGTCGCGAATCCATGGTTCTGAATTGAGCGGCAACTATTTTGTTCATAGTCTAAAGAGCGGCTATTTAAACAAAACTAATAGCATACAGAGCGGCTACGTTTTACTCATATGTCTAAAGAGCGGATATCGTTTACTTATAGGTCTACAGAGCGGCTTTTTGAAGAAAATTATACCCGTAAGAGAGGCAATCGGCTCCGAAAAGGAGTTTCTATGAAGCGGCACTAACAGTACCCGTATTGCCAATATACGCGAGTATCCCCCTCCCCCCTCTTGAGGTTGGGCTATGGCTTACCCCTTCGATTCAAGGACGATCAACGCCCTTGGATGGTCCAAATCGCCTTGATACAGATCCCCTGATTCAGGTGACACTGTCCATGCTGACGATGCATTTGAAGCAGTCTGATTTGAAGAGTAATTGGCCAATATCTGCTCATCCGTTCCGTCAAGCTTGATCGACTCAATCAGACCGGACTTTTTGAAGGCGCAGTAGATTCTCCGGGAACCCTTAGTAATGGCGATGCTGTAGGGTTCTGAACAAGAAAAAAGGGGTGCAATGGTACAGTTAAATGAATAAATGATTATTCATCCATTAACTAATCTATTTATTTATTTATTCATTTATTTACTAATTAATTAATTAATGTATTCATTTAGACCAGATCCATTTTAGCTGGATAGTTCCATTAACCTGCACCAATGTAATCGTACCTGCTGTACAAGAAAGCCTTGTAAATAACTGCTGAACAGGTCTGAAAAACTCTCGGACATACATTACCTTCGTAGGAGAAGTTTGGAATGAAGGACTTATTCGTCCCGTCCAATCTTGCTCGCCATATGAGATTGTCTTTAAGGTCTGTCCAGTAGAGCATTCCGTCCACGGAATCGTAGGCTACATCCCAGAATCTGGGTTTGTCCGATTTTTCCTGGATGATGGGGACTTCGGTGAACTCCATGGCAGTCAGATTCGCGACAAAGATTCGTTGAGCATCCTCGTCGGTCACGTAGATCCTTGCGTCTGATGCAGCAAAATGAGAATACGAGGAAATAAAACATACACATGAAAAATGAACTTCTTTTGTTGTTGACATGTTTGACTTCGTGTGCAAGTGATATTGTCCCGTACTTTGTTGTTCTGTATCACCAGTGGCCTATATCGCCCCCTCCCGCAGCGGCATATGCGTTCGAGGGGCTGGGGGCTGCACCCCCCTGGAGTTGGGAAAACGGTCATATTCGGCCAAACGGCACCCAACATTCGGTCAAAAGCATGTCATACTATTCGGGCCAATTCAAATCGTATTCGGACAAACTCTTTACTCTTATCATATTTGGGGAAAAGCATTTATTATTTGGGCAAAAGCATGTTATATTCGGGCACAATCAAATCATATTCGGGAAAATTCATAACAAGCATAACTTTTCGCGGGGGTGGGGGGGGGGGGGGGGGGGTTGATAACATTCGTCTCATGCACGGGAATGTTTGACGGAAGGTTTCGGGTTCGATTACAGACCGGATCTTGTACCAAGCCTATACAATATATTATAATGTGTTCCAGCCATTCAGGAGCTAGGCATTATTTTACAGAATGGAGAAAAGAAAGAAAAGAATTTAGCCCATTCTGTATTTCCCCCTAATTGATTGATTGATTGATTGATTGATTGATTGATTGATTGATTGATTGATTTTTTGATTGATGATGCATATTGAATTTTATATATTTTTATATTTCTGATCACAATTGGCATGATAGATGGATACGAAAAATTTAAATATCTCATTTGGAAAATCTGAATACTCTATAAAATTATATTGATTGATATTACCTTTGGCAAAGGGTGTGGTCGACTCCGAAGTTGTCATGGTTGTTGAAGATGGTGGGGGTGAAGTGACTACCGTCGTCATCGATGACGTTGATTCATGAGATGTGCTTGTCATGGGTGCAGGCGAACTCGTCGATCGGTCCGTAGACGACGTCGGCTCACTAGAGATTTTGTCGAGACAGGTAGTGATCATCGGAGCTTCTGTTGACATCATCGTTGTCGAAGTTGAAGCGGCCTGCTGAGTTGAAGTCATGTGTGCAGTCGCTGTCGTTGCTATTGTTGTTGGCTTTGTTGTAGTATCGGGAATATATGTCAACGTGAGGGTCGATGGGCTTTCTCCTTTACCGGCTAGAATAGCGGTGGTAATTGTCGACGATGTCGGCTCGCTGGAGATTTTGTCAGGGGAGACGGTGGGCACCGTAGCTTCAGTCGACGTCATCGATGTCGAAGTTGAAGTCATGTGTGTTGTCGTTGGTGGTGGTAGTTTTGTTGTCGTATCGGGGGCGCCTGCCGACGAGGGGGTTGATGAGCCTTCTCCGTTATCATCGAGAAGATCCGTGGTCGTTGGTATCCTCGCTCCTTCTTCGGTCACAGGGTCGGTTGGTGCATGTTCGTGTTCCTCATTTTGGGTCGAGAGTGGTCTTCCATATTTATTGATTTCATCTGTGGGTTTAAAAAAGTGGATAATGTTTCTTGGCTTGTTTTGTTTTATTTTGTTTTTACATCAGCTCTAATATGCAAAGCAGATATACTATTTCTCATGCTTATTTCCCGATAAAAAAGGAAATCAATCAAAGGTACGTCAGATACAGGTAAACTTTTCTGTTCTATCTCATGTTGAATGAACCAGTCTTTTAGTTGATAGACATGATTATAATCGTAATACACCAGCAAAATGCAAGAAGACAAAATAATATACATGTAGTTTACTGTGTATTGTAATTATTGGCATGCTCTAGTGGTGTATAAATTGCATGCGACCAAATATAGATTACATACAAAAGTACTTGAAATTCAAAATATTGGAATTGTGGGATCATTCGATGACTATATTATGTGTTCTTGTTTGCTACTCATATACACTCACAAACAATATAGAGTGCACCCCAACAAAACAAATAATTAAGTATCACACCGGTTAAATCTATGGCGTAGCGTGGTCAGAGTGATTGTATATGTTATTGTTTTTAACATTGTTGGGGGAGGGGGGAGGCACAATCCCCCGTGCCACCCGTAGCTACGCCACATGTTCAAAGGAATAGAGGTGTAATGCATAGAAAGCAAAATAAACTTACGGAGATCCTGTGGATTGGGTCTGCACACAAACTGCTTGAAGTCTCCCAGCCCTCCAAGGACGCCAGCCAGCTTCGAATCCTGAAGTTCCACGGCTACCTGCTCGATCACCGTCCCGTTGGCCAGGGTGATTGGTCGACATCGAAACCCCCCGGGGCTCAGCTTGGGCATGTTAGGGCTTGCATCCACTCCACCTGATAGTTAGTATAGAGATTCATATACCAGTATGAGAATCTTAATTAACTTTTTTGTTGGCCGATTAGGCAAGTAAAATATTGACAGCTATTTTTCATAAGCACGTGCACAACTCTTTTTCTTATTATCTTATTTTAGAATATCGATTTCATCGTAGTTTTCTGTACATTATTTCATTTTATATCCTCGTTAAGTATAATCCTGCTCATAATTTGACCGCGTAGACAACATGTTTAATAACCTGTTAATTATGATAAATAGATTAGCTAAATAATGAATAGATACATAATCAAATACATATATAAATAAATAAATAAATAAATGAATACATAAACAAATAAAAATAGAAACAAAAATAAATAAATGAATTAATAAATACATAAATAGATAAATAAATAAATGAATGAATATATAAAAAAAAATGAATACAAAAATACAAAACTACAAAAATAGATAAATAAATAAATGAATGAATTTATAAATGAATACAAAATAAATGAATAAAGGAATAAATAAATAAATAAATAAATAAATAAATAAATAAATAAATAAATAGATAAATAAGAAAAAAAAAAAATAATAAACAAATTTATTAATTTATAAATTAATAACAAAATAGCTAACTAGCTAAATAAATAAATGAATACATTTATGTATTAATTAATAACCAAAATTAATGAATACATAAACAAACACAAATTGAAAAAAAAAAAAAATGAATTAATAAATATATAAATAGATAAATAAATAAATGAATGAATAGATAAAAACAAACAAATAATAAATAAAAATAAATAAATAAATAGTTAAATAAATAAATGAATGAATGAATACATAAATGAATACAAAACAAATGAACAAATAAATAAATACATAAATAAATAAATAAATAAATAAATAAATAAATATATAAATAAATAAACAAATAAATAAATAAATAAATAAATAAATAAATAGATAAATAGAAAAATAAATAAATAAATAAATACAAATATAACAAATAAATGAATAAATAAATAAATAAAAATATAACAAATAAATGAATGAATAAACTGATTAATTAATACATTAAAGGGGTAGTTTAGTTTTGGTAGAGAGGGCGCTGCACATCACAATTTTTTTTTGTGAGGTAATGAAAAACTGAGTGTCGAATTTGAGAGAACATGCAATTTTAATGGCAGAATAAACTTTATTTGGTCCAAATCGACCCAGAAATGGCTGAAATATCAATACATATATCTGATCAAATAATTATTTGGGGCCCAAATAATTAGATGATTTTTAGAAAAAAATTAAAAAATGCTTGCACTTTTTCAAAAATTTTCAAAAGCGTTTTTTAAATAGTTGTTGATGATCTCTCTATTTAATCATTATATCAATAAAACATCACATGCATAATTTTGTATTAAAAATGGTTGAAACCAATGCCTTTTTAAAAAGCGCCCTCTTGTGTTTTAATGGCTCTTTTTGAATAATAACAGGCTTTTTACTTAGTCGTTTGTAATTTTGTATACCTTTCGAGCATGGTGGAGTTATAACTATTAGTTTATAATGTTACTGTGCAGGTTTTGGCTACTAAAGTTCAGCCTTACCAAAACTAAACTACCCCTTTAATAACTAAATAGCTAACTAACTAACTAAACAAATAAATAAATAAACAAATTAAATAATAAATAACAAACACAAGAATGCTGGTTTCCAAAAATAAATATATGTCGACCCCAAAGCAAAAACAAAATAAACACATCAAAGATGTCCGCATATTTGGTTACCCATTCGAGCGAGCAAAATATGACAATTATTACATTCTGGTTGCCCCAAGCTTATTTCTAGGCTTTATTTCACGAAGCTTATTTCAGTGACCCGAGTCAGTGGGCTACTGCTCTATCGAGTCGTGCCATAGTAATCTCTATCATTATATTCATTCTGATGTAGGACATACTGGACTGTGTATACTCATAATTGTAACATTATTTTCACAAAATTATGCAATGTTATGAAGTCGAGTGCAGGTAGAGCGACTATAATGATTGGATTTACTTTGATAAGGAAAGGAAAACCATCTTCATGCAAAAAAGAAAATATAATATCATAAAGAAGTAGCTTTAAAAGGACAAAATATATTAGGCCATCATTGGGCGTAGTATCCTCTAGCCTCTTGCTAATGAGCATGTATTTTAATAGACTGATTGACCGAACAATCAGTCTCTATATTCCGCTCGACGGTCGGTTGTCTGATATAAAAACAAACCCCATTATAATTGATCAGACAGAATGCTGACTAGTATTCATAACTGTTTATTATTGTGAGTGTGCATGGTAACATAAAAAACAAAGCAACGCATCGGTTGTACATCCTGTCGCGTATCTGGAGCAGCCTTTGTTCTGAGTTACCATTATGACGTATACTAATTTTCACAAGGAAAGTGGAACAGATTGTTTTCTCTTTATTCGCAACTAAATACAGACTCGCTAGAATTTAGTAAGAAAATGAAACTGAAATGAGCACAAAAACAAATAACAACAAAAAAACACCTTAGTTCCTTCTGGCACCGTGGGAGTACTTCTACTCAGAGTGCTCATCTGTTTAGCGCACCTATCCAGCTGACAGGGATCTTATGTTGGACTCATTTTTCATAGCTCATTTGTTACAAACAATATTTTTGTGAAAATAATATAGCATTTTACCTGGTCCTCGAAGAAGTCCAAAGTATGCCAGTGCCATCATGAAACACCAGAAACCCTGCAGATGATAGTAGGAGTACAGTGGTTAGATTGTGATTTACAAAACAATTTGGTATTTCATACCATTTAAGACCGCTGGTAACTCGTGTGATTAACTCTCCCTTCTCCATCTCCATCTCCATTCTATAAATGACGAGCGCCTGGCCGGAAGGTACCATTTTAAACAGTCTTTGGTATAATCCGGTCTGGGTTCGAACCCGGGACCTAATGTGCATGAGGCGGATACGCTAACCACTAAGCCACCATGCTCGGTACTATGTGAGTTTGAACTGTACCTGATTACCAATAAAATAATAATGCGCCTCTCAGCGGCGTAGCGACGTGGTGGTAGAGGTAGGGGATGTGGGGGGGGGGGGGGGGGCGATAATTTGAATAAACACAATGGGAAACACAAGAGAACATTACAAACAAACATACAAATCAATACAGTTTGGCGACTCTGAATTATAGGGCGAGATGGCACACTATGAATTATACAGTATTATTATTTAAAACAAATATAAAAAAAACTTTGTTTTGCATCTTTGCAGATTTTTTTCTCTAAAAAATGTCATCTTATAAAAGTGCATTAGTTTTGTTATTTTCCATCTACATTATTTCAACATGGATAGTATGGTCATGTATGCGTTAACTTGCATGGTCAAAACTTTTGATCATCTTAATGATATTTCAAAAAAATAATTCGTTTATTTTACATTTTAATAAAGCAATTCATTATATCGCCGACAGTCTTAGACTACATCTAACCTAATGACATTAACATTTTTAATCAAAATTAAACTTTACAAGATCGGACAACTTATTTCTCCCTCACGATAGTCTTGATTAATTGTTTCCCTATTTACTTTAACTGGTCGATTCCAACTAAAAGTGTACACGGCCAGATGTTTAGGTTCGAATTTCAAACTGCTTTGATTGTTTAATCATTTTGCACATGTTAAGTAGACATGTCAACCATAACCAGAAAAAAGTGCCATCACTAATGTCTCCGAACGGCCAAGTAATGGCCTTGAGAAGTTAATAGTACATTTTCTAACGTTGCCTACGAATGAAGATGAATTACTTTTAAAATGTGATTAAAGAGCTCCAAATTAATCTGCTTCATGCAAACATTTGCTTTTATTTCATCTATGATAAGATGCTAATCATGGAATACATTCACATATTGTGGTTTAAACATCACTCTGTTATAAATGTTCAAGTTCAAATCTTTTATTAGTGTGTTGAGATTTTCCTGTCTTAAAAACATGAGGTTGTATCACTTTTCATAATTTATTTAATAAGATGTGAATCAGAATTAATTTCCTCTATCTTAAAGAGTGGGAAATACCCTTTCCAAAAATATCAAATTTCGGTTTGTGCGCAAAAATATGACACATATACAATGTACGTGAAAAATAAGTATTCGTAGGCAACATGTAATTTACTTTATACGTAGGTAACAAAAACCTTTTATTCACAGTGACTGTCACGAAATATGGGGAACCCTTGTCAGTTCTAAGTGAGATACGATCATACACATGTGCTTACAATCAATTAGGTGAAAAAAGACTTCTTAAGAATTTACATTGACACTATAAGTGGTGTCCTCAAAACAAAATACATATTCAATGTGAACATTTGGACATTTAAGCCAGACTATTTGAATTCGTCATGTTGATCGATAGTATCCACATCATTGATATTGCAAACATTGTGTAAGAAAATGTTTAATCTGGAATTTCTAGGGATACGATACATTTAGGTAAACCAGAAACGAATATTCTAGTGTGTTGGCAGGTAACATTATTTTGTTCATATACACACACACACTCATCTCAGGCATTTTTTTTCTGTTTTGGGTTTGCTAGTTAGCCGGTAGTTATATGCCAGTGCCTTTTACACGTTTCATATACTGCATACCGCCGAAAAATACATACTCAAATTGACAACTTTACTTATATTAAGTAATAAGTACTCTACCTAAAAAGAGTGCAGCTACAAATCTTTGTAATCGATGTACCGATATAATTTCCTAATTATTTTACATTTAACGCTTCCTGCATAAAAAGCCCCATCTTCACTGTGATGTGCGCCTTATCTATTTAAAAAAAAGGATTTATTTTTATCTAATTTATATTTTAAAGGACTTGCAACTTTTCTAAATACTTCACATTCTTCTAAAATACGGTATGTATCTAAAAGATGAACTTCCCCCAAATAGCAATGTATTATTGGCAGCCCTTATTAAAGGGATAATTGAGTTTTGGTATAGAAGGCGCTAGACAAAATACATTTTTTGTGAGATAATGACAAACTGACTGTCAAATTTGAAAGAGCATACACTTTAGATGACAGAATAAACTTTATTTGATCAAAATCGATACAGAAATGGCTGAAATATCCATAAACATAACCATTTGTAATAATTGTGGGGTCCCATAATTATTCGATAATTTTGAACCAGCCGTTAAAATTGTTTTTAAAATGCTTTCTCTGTTCAAAAATTCACAAAAGAGGTTTTTAAATAGTGGTTGATTATCTCTCTATCTAATCACTATTTCAACAAAACATCACATGCACAATATTTTATTATAAATGGTTGCAACAAATGAGTTTTTTTTTAGAGAGGGCTCTTTGGAGTTTTAACGGCTTTAAAAAAAATGATAACAGGCTTTTTACTTGTATTTTTTCATTAATTTCGAGCATGGTGGAGTAATAACTATTAGTTTGTAATGTAATGGTGCAGGTTTTGGTTACTAAAATTCAATTTTACCAAAACAGTACTCTCTTTACCAAAACTCATCAATTAGGCCAAAACAAATAAATTGGATTGGCGTAATCCGCCCGACCCTAAACATACCGCCGACCCTGAAGGTTTTTTCAGATTTTTTTTTTTTTTGCTGATTAAAAAAAAAAAAAAAAAAAAAATCCAAAATTTTGCGATATGTATTATTTGTGTGACATATGTGTGTTTTTGTGTATTTGTGCGAATCCTGAAAAAACAACAAAAAACAACAAAACAAAACCCTACCTACCTACCCTAATGTTTGGTTGCCCGTTACCATGTTACTCCAATCCAACAATTTATTTGTTTTGGCCTTAGTCGTGCGCAATACTGTAGATGTAATAATGTTATCTTATCCTCCTGCCATTTTTTTATCCATTCAAATTTACCCAAGATTTTGTACATTTTGAACATTCTTCAATAAACATGATAAACGTTAATTCTATACCGGTAGTATCAATAAAAAAATATATCTACCGTCAGAAACGAACCTGGCAAACATTATTTTTTCGTATTAATCTTTAATTAATCTCATAGTAAAACCCCACATCTACGGTTTACATAACCAACTTGTTTGTCGGGAATCGTACCTCGGCCCATAACGTCATATAAAAGGAATATTTGAATTTTGGTATAGAGAGTACAGTTTTGGTCAAACTGAATTTTAGTAACCAAAACCTGCACCATTTAATTACAAAATAATAGTTATAACTCCACCATGCTCGAAAGGTATACAAAATTACAAACGACTTAGTAAAAAGCCTATTATCATTAAAAAAGAGCCGTTAAAACTCAAAAAGGCGCTTTTTAAAAACTCATTGGTTTCAACCATGTTTAATTTTAAAAAAAGTGTGCGTTTGATGTTTTGTAAAACTAATGATTAAATAGAGTGATCGTAAACAACTATTTAAAAACATGTTTAGTAAATTTGTTTAAAGTGTAAGCATTTTTTTCTTCAAATTATTAAATTATTGTGGGACCCCACAATGATTACAAATGGTTATATTAATGGATATTTCAGCCGTCACTGAACCGATTTTGATAAAATAAAGTTTATTCTGTCATTAAAATTGTATACTCTTTCAAATTTGACACTCAATTTTTCATTACCTCACAACAAATTATTTCATGCAGCGCCCTCTATACCAAAACTCAACTATCACTTTAACGACTAATTACACGATTAATAAATTGATTGTGCGATAAATAGTTTTATGTTAACAATATAAGAAATAATGTTTCGATTCATATAGTGCCTTTAATACGAGTGATACTTATCTCTAAACGCGTTACATTATTACCCCAGTCATCGGACACACACTCACAATCTATCCACACGTTACGTACACGTTCTGCTCCCTTGGGAGCAATGTATTCTGGCAGTCACAGGGCGCACTCTACGGTATACAAGCATAATTGCATACACATTCCAATCTTACCGGGTCCACTTTTATACACCGAAGCAGCAATATTGGATAAACTGCCTTTCTGAAGGAAATGCATAATGGGCATACACTTGATTCGAAGTTAGGAATCCTACTGATTGGAGAGCGCGAGCTCTACCAATCTTGAAATACCACTTTTTCGGGGCCCCGATTGAATTGTGTTCACATAATTTGCCTAAACAGCAGCCATTATCAGTCTTATAATCATAATTAGGGAGTCTTATCGGTCTCTAATTAACTACAGTTTCGATTTGTCCCTCTATTTACACACGCCACTATCAACAAAGTTTAAAATGTCATAACCGTGTCACTGGTCTG
>JBAMJV010001051.1:0-190000 GCA_037951105.1 Echinarachnius parma | reverse complement strand
ATGTAGGTAGCTCGGATATGTAGTATGATTGCATGTAGGTAGCTCGGATATGTAGTATGATTGCATGTAGGTAGCTCGGATATGTAGTATGATTGCATGTAGGTAGCTCGGATATGTAGTATGATTGCATGTAGGTAGCTCGGATATGTAGTATGATTGCATGTAGGTAGCTCGGATATGTAGTATGATTGCATGTAGGTAGCTCGGATATGTAGTATGATTGCATGTAGGTAGCTCGGATATGTAGTATGATTGCATGTAGGTAGCTCGGATATGTAGTATGATTGCATGTAGGTAGCTCGGATATGTAGTATGATTGCATGTAGGTAGCTCGGATATGTAGTATGATTGCATGTAGGTAGCTCGCATATGTAGTATGATTGCATGTAGGTACCGCATATGTAGTATGATTGCATGTAGGTAGCTCGGATATGTAGTATGATTGCATGTAGGTAGCTCGGATATGTAGTATGATTGCATGTAGGTAGCTCGGATATGTAGTATGATTGCATGTAGGTAGCTCGGATATGTAGTATGATTGCATGTAGGTAGCTCGGATATGTAGTATGATTGCATGTAGGTAGCTCGGATATGTAGTATGATTGCATGTAGGTAGCTCGGATATGTAGTATGATTGCATGTAGGTAGCTCGGATATGTAGTATGATTGCATGTAGGTAGCTCGGATATGTAGTATGATTGCATGTAGGTAGCTCGAATATGTAGTATGATTGCATGTAGATAGCTCGGATATGTAGTATGATTGCATGTAGGTAGCTCGGATATGTAGTATGATTGCATGTAGGTAGCTCGGATATGTAGTATGATTGCATGTAGGTAGCTCGGATATGTAGTATGATTGCATGTAGGTAGCTCGGATATGTAGTATGATTGCATGTAGGTAGCTCGGATATGTAGTATGATTGCATGTAGGTAGCTCGGATATGTAGTATGATTGCATGTAGGTAGCTCGGCTTTGTAGTATGATTGCATGTATGTAGCTCGCATATGTAGTATGATTGCATGTAGGTAGCTCGGATATGTAGTATGATTGCATGTAGGTAGCTCGGATATGTAGTATGATTGCATGTAGGTAGCTCGGATATGTAGTATGATTGCATGTAGGTAGCTCGGATATGTAGTATGATTGCATGTAGGTAGCTCGGATATGTAGTATGATTGCATGTAGGTAGCTCGGATATGTAGTATGATTGCATGTAGGTAGCTCGGATATGTAGTATGATTGCATGTAGGTAGCTCGCATATGTAAATCAGACGCAAGGTGCCATCTTGCGAACGCTTTGCGTACGGTGCGAAATACACACTGGCCTGTATGTATATAGAGCGTACAAACTAGCCGAGCCACGAATGACCGGATCGCCCTCTAAATCCCCGCGCTTGACAATTTGTTTTGAGTATTTCATATCGTCGTCGTCGTCTTCGTTCGTTCACGAAGGCGCTCAGAAACGTGAGTCGGTCCTGATGGATCATAACTCTCTATGTCTACCTTCACCATGTTCCCTGTCTCTCCAAGACTTCTCCCCTTTCTCTCTCTTAGAAAAGAGTCCTAACCAGATACTAAATAGAGCCTGTTCACTTATTTGAACAGCGCCACCATAGTTTTAAAACCCCGTGACACAGACACAGACTGTTTGAAAAGATGTAATACTCACGAAGTGGAGAGCTCGAATAACAGTAGATCTACAAGACATGCCACATTTCCACTCATCTCTAGATATCCTTCAAAATGCATTTATTGCATTTTATTGGAACTTACACATTTATCTTGTACCTTTTTTGTTTGGACTACGGTAACAAAATAATTAAATGGGTTTTGATTTTCTCGATCTCTCTCTCTCTATCTCATATATGGAGATATTTATGATTGGATTAAAAATCATTCCGGAACGGTTTTCGATCGTAGTAGAAATCAATAGGCAGTTGTTAGGTGATACAATCTTATGAACATGTTCACATCTTTTACTACATAACAAATGTTCTTTTATTTATGAAACTATGTTACATAATTCAGAAGAATCTAACAATGAAATTTGTACATGATTGAAGTCTCAAATATCACTTTCGGATTTTTTAAATTTAAAGTTAATGGTTCACTTTAATAACCAATAGATCGCAGTGTTTTGTCCTATATACGAAGCTAAGATAATTATAGCACGGAAATATGTTTTGACTCCTATAAATATTAAACCATGCAAGTAAAGATATTTCCCAGACAGTCCTAATCATGTTGATGAAGACATACGACTTCTGGTTATCAATTTCTGACCCGTGGTATTTGCTATATACTGTAATGCTTTCTAATTAAATGTAGTTAAAGACAATCAAATCTGTCAGTACTTAGCACATGGATAATAAAACTACTTATTTAATTTTATTCGTTCAAGGTAACTTCGCCGGTGATCGAAGGCTATTATCATGTTTGTTTTTATACATACTTTGAATTGTTGCTGTATTGTAACTCGGCTCTTGCGGTGTGATTTATCTTATTTTATTTTCTGATTTGAGAAAACCAATAAAAACTTATGAACAAAGGATGAAAAGAAAATAGGAGCGTTTGTCGCAGGGGCACAAGCGCGTCACCCCTGGTTGCGCACTTGACAGAACCTGCAATAAGTGAGTCAGTAAAATCAGTGCCCCTTTACAAAGTATATACGCCGACGGCGAATCACCAATGGGACAGAAGCTACCGAATTATCACCTTTAACTCCCAAAACATGGGGAAAAGTATCTTAAAGACTTCATGAAATCTTCCTAATTTCATGTCTTACTTCGTTGAATCACTTGAGTCGACATAAAGAAAGGGAATGAAAAGTGAGAAGAGTTTTGACGACGATTTGAAGACAGGGGCAAGATAAATTACCGCTCTGTGCACTCAAGTGTGCGTTAATTGGTCTAGAACCAGGTTTGAAGGCTTTTATTGAGATGTCGCGTAGTCGGTTGCAGTTAGTGCGATGGTGTATCGATGACAAGTCTTCTGTACCATTTGCAATGTGTTTGTTTGTTTGTTTCGTTTGACATCATTTCAGTCATCTGCGACTTGAGTCATCACGCCTCTTGGAAGAATAAATCATAACTCTGTTAAACTGGTAGACATAATCAACTTTCGGAGGAATAAGTCTCAGATCGGACACAGCCGCTGGAGAACAGCTTGGATCTATAGAATATACTTGTGATTTAAAAACTTAGAAGTATAAGAAGGAAATAAATTTGTTCGATGAACCAGAAATTGCATACCTTCGGCAATCGGCGAGTTATTTTTCTTAAAGTTGCGATTGACTTAGGACATGTTTCTCCGTGACTTATTTGCGCTTTGGAGGTGCGAATAGTCGTGGGGTGTTTGTCTAACCCGACTTCTTCTCACATTTTGCTTCTGCTCTAACCCGCGGCTCAACCCCCGTCGCTGCATTATCTTCCACCCCCGGCGTTCCGGTCAAAGTCGCGCCGGAGGTTCGGTGGGTGTTTGTCAAAGTTTAGCTATATACCTCGCACTATCGACTATTGATCGTACAAAGTCAACGCACAAGTCCAACAGGGGATTCCAATATTCAGATTTGCATTCTTCACCGATGTTGATTGACTGATATTACAACATTTCTCTTTGCTTCTTGTCACCGTTAAAGTTTGTTCTTCCTCGTCTCGTCGTCTCGTCGTCGTGTGAATTGTGTTATTTTTAAAACAAACAATAGTTCAAACTACTTCGTCAACGGTGTCACCATTTTCATGCATGGTTCCTCGACCTTTATTCCAGACAAATTTTGTACAAAGTTTGACAAAAATATTTCGATTGCTTCAAGCCTATTTGCCTTCAAACCTATTCGCCTACATGCATTGAATCAAAGAATTTATGAAGATTGTCTAATTCTGGATAACTGTGTAAACGAAAACGAATTTCGGTGTTTGTGGACGAGCCATCTACTTACTTCCGTTAACACATTGTCTTGAATCAATACAACGGCGAAGACCTGGAATTAAATCATCGACGAAATGGCATTTTGCAGCTTTGGATTATATTATCATAATATTTCGTTCTTTTCAAGGTAAAGAAATGGATTAATAGCGAAGCGCACAATTATGGAACGTTGTTGTCACATGTTCACGAGACAAACATTTCGTGTATTAGTTTGCTGTGATCTTCAATACTTCCCCTTCCATGGACAATTAGGTCAATCTTTTTACAGGACGCTGCCCTAACCATCAACTCGCAAGCCAACTTATCATCAAGTACAATATACTCTGGAAGAAAGAATAAACAAAACAACGGCAAAAAGGGAAATATATTATTTATATCATATCAATTATTGGATATATATGAATTTTGCTCCATTTGTTTTAGAAACAATTACGAGAGGCTATTTAGCAACAATATACAATTTCTTGGGGAAAAATCAGTAGGGTAAACCTACCGAGAGGGAAGTTAATATATCGCCCATAATAATTGCCTGATATTTGATGAAATCTTCAATCGCATGAGATATTTCGTTTGATCTTATGAAGGCCTATCTCGCCACGGAATAGCTACTTTGGACGAAAGAAAATCTCAACATAGGAGGAATCTCGCTCATAACAATTGTTGGATATTTATGAAAACTTCAATTGCGTGAGAAATATCGCGGACATCATATATCCCAAGGATCTGTATTTTCAAACAATTTTTCTTATCGTCTTGTGAGAGCCGTAAAAAGCACGCCATGGATCTGTACTCGACGGGATCTTTACTTATCTGGCTCATGCAAATATTTGTGCTGGAAACTTGGTGAGTATCAAACACCTGTCACTCACCCGTCCTACGATTGATCTGACCAGGCTACATTCTTGGCAGAGCTGTTTTTCTATAATATTTTAAAAACATATTTTAGAAAACATATATTTAAACATATTTTAAAGGGAAATATAGTTAAACATGCATGTATTATATTTTGAAAATTGTTACATTTTGGTTTTAATAGATATCTGTGACTTGTGTCCTTGTTTGTAAATTTCTTTGAACACGTCTTAAACAGCCTAAATTTATTTGGATGTTCTGCATGGTCATTAAAACATTTGCTTGTGTCGGTATCATTTTCACATTTGAACATTGTTTATAATCCTAACAGTCTATGTTCAACGATAATTAAACCGTTTGAAGTTTGACTACGATATTTGTAATGTATTATAATTGCAATATCTCCAAATCAATAATTGTCTTTAATGATTTTATCAACTTTTTAAACATCTTGTTAATAATGTGTGTACAAATATATCATTTGAATTAGTTAGTTAGCCTTTTAGCATATTGTTCATTGTTGTGAATGCCAACATATCTGCAAAAACCTGAATAGGGTTTCAAACTGACATAATGATGATGATGATAATGATACTAATGAATCTGTCAATATCAAATAAATCGACAATTGGATCTGTCGCTATCATTCATCCGTTGGGGGTACACACGACTTCTCACATGTCCTCCTATAGGCCATCCACCATCATTAGAGCACTTGGATTAGGGGGTGGTGGGTGGGGGGGGGGGGGGGGGGGTGTCGGCGATAGGCCAGGCTGAACCGTTTCGTCCCCCATCTTTAAGATCTTTAAAAACGCAAATTCGAGGGTAATTATAGTTACCAGTATCATTTCGATGTGCACGCATAATCGTTGCTTAAAAAAAGTGGGGGGGGGGGGGGGGGGGAGGGGGGGGGGGGGTCGTTATTTTTGCATGTGCAAACAAAAGTGATATACGGTTGAAGAACTGAGCCGGCCCCGGTATATCGTGCCCCACAAACAGTTTACCCGTATGCCCATCACTGCCCATGTCGACACTGTTCATCCCCTACAATATATACAAGATGTTTAGTTAGATGGCAATGCGAGAAACACGAATAAAACATATCAGAGTATCAATCGAAGAAATATGTCATGTTTGCTCGCATGGTAGGCGATTAGGGGATGTACGGAGGTTATCTGCGATCTAAAACAAACCTAATTTCATGTTTGTCAGTGTCTTGATAACCCACGTTAATCATGTTAATCGCTTGACTTTGCCCGACCAGCAGATTCAACCTTTCTCAATAATGATGAATGGTGGCAACGATATAACTTAGGTCATACCCTATTTATGAAATATCGTTAGTAATTTGTGTAATTCTATTGTCTTGACATCATATTGGAAATACACATAGCGTTATTCATATTCTACTTTAATCACTTCTTCACTATAGTATTGTTTCAACGACGACGACATTTCAAAGCGATAATTACATAATTATTTCGCTCAGAAATAAAATGTTGTACGTTGCAGTGTAAATATATGGGTGATAAGCTAATTAAGCTAATGGTGTTAATTGCTTTTTCCTTATGTGACCGCATCTGCAAGTGTCACCTTGTTCTACCGGGGTTGTGCCACTAGAAAGGGTTTAATAAGCTCAATATTATTTGAAGCTATAGATGTATTCTTCTTCGACACTGGCAGACGCCTCTTCAGGATGATTGATGCTGAAAAGAAGCGTCTGCTTGTTGTAAACTGTCTTGATTAATTATGGAAAATGAATTTGAAATAATTTCAAAGAATGGGATGAAGCTTCTATAGTGTAGGTAACTTTAAATCACTCACTTCGTTAAGCGATTATAATCGTATAAATATTACTGATGGTAAAGTGAATCTCAAATCATCTCCAAGAATGGGAACAAATGATTTGTTGAATCACCCATTTCTTTTGATGGAAGTTTGATGGGTGAAGACAAATGGAGAGTTTAATTCCAAAAGGCACTTTTTCAAATTTTTCAAATTTTTAGAAAAGCATGTTTCTTTGTCCATCTTTCTTCACATGCCTATGGGAATATGAAAATTGATCGTTCCATATTTTGATTTTGATTGTGTAATTTGTCCTTAAATGTGGATTCTAGATAGCTACGTAGCCTATTAATGTACTGGTATTGTTAACTCAAATGGATTCTAGATAGCTACGTAGCCTATAAAATATGTACTGGTATTGTTAACTCAAATGGATTCTAGATAGCTACGTAGCCTATAAATGTACTGGTATTGTTAACTCAAATGGATTCTAGATAGCTACGTAGCCTATAAATGTACTAGTATTGTTAACTCAAATGGATTCTAGATAGCTACGTAGCCTATAAATGTACTGGGATTGTTAACTCAAATGTATTCTAGATAGCTACGTAGCCTATAAATATACTGGTATTGTTAACTCAAATGGATTCTAGATAGCTACGTAGCCTATAAATGTACTAGTATTGTTAACTCAAATGGATTCTAGATAGCTACGTAGCCTATAAATGTACTGGGATTGTTAACTCAAATGTATTCTAGATAGCTACGTAGCCTATAAATGTACTGGTATTGTTAACTCAAATGGATTCTAGATAGCTACGTAGCCTATAAATGTACTGGTATTGTTAACTCAAATGGATTCTAGATAGCTACGTAGCCTATAAATGTACTGGGATTGTTAACTCAAATGGATTCTAGATAGCTACGTAGCCTATAAATGTACTGGTATTGTTAACTCAAATTTCAAGAAAATTGGATTTAGCGCCCTTTGGAACTAAGCTCTTCAAATACTGCGTGAGAAAACCATTACGTAATTTCATTCACAAACTTATCAACATAACCTTCAGCATTATCACAATCTTACTGTCAGCCATCACAGTCTCACCTCATGGACTGTTTGAATAACTTTAATACGTTAATATAATATAAAGGGATCTAGTAACTTGGTTGGTATGTGCAGGAAAGTGCGAGTGTCTAACTCCACGAACTTACTTGGAGCTTCCTCGTTTCTCTTCTACCGTGTTCTTTGGCTTATTGTAAGAGAATGATAAAATAGGGTTAGATTTTTTCAAATGCCCCTTTAAAATGACGATATCTATCATTCAGCTCAAGAGCGTTAATGAACGGTCAAACCTCATACACGTCATACAGTAATTCGTTGTAAAAGCTGACGCATATTTTCGCTTTTTTTAACCAGAAAAGCAGTGTTCATTTTCAATGAAACTTCCACACATCATTCGGACATAGCTTACAATGATTCTGGTACAGGATTGAAGTCTCAAATGTCATTTTGGGCAATATCGGACACTTTACAGGTGCACCTTTAATGGTTGGTAAAATGTGTAGTTTTGTGATTTGATATTTCCTCTGAGAATTGTGTGAAAATTTCGCGTTAAATGGATGTTATATGGCCGAGAAATGAGCACAAATGCAGAAAGGCATAACCAATTGCACTGATCTTGTGCACGGTTATGACTATCCATTGGATAGTTAAAAATCCGAACACTTCAATCGTAAATATCTTTTTAACGAAAGGGAAATTTAAGAAAAAAAAACCCTGCCCCATGCTTCTATTGGTAATACAGATACAACTAGGTATGAGAGAACCGCTAGATTTCTAAATAAGTTTTGTGGATTTGTACAATGTAACTAGATCCCTTTAATGGTATTTAAGCTGACGAAATTATACTTGAAATTAGGGTTCAAACATGCGCCGAAGGCAGTATAAAACACAAGTATTAAACATTATTTCTATCATGCAAAATATATCATGCATGCATGCAGATTCTACAATATCCTTTCCTCGTTAATATACGGTACCAAAACATATAATTATGTGTTGTTCTTTGCCTGGTGGTCCCCTTTAAAACTCAAAGGGTGACATTGTACGGAACTGTACACCGCTATTTATGCCCTCACAGTCCAATAATTCAGCACGTATTCTATCCATAAATTGTTGCCACCGCCAAAATCCCAATTTTCGTCTAAATGAAAGGTCTTCCGATGAAGTTTATATTGCTGACTATCTTCTATATACATGTACATACCTACTACACAAAAACTCTTGGACTTGGTCGTAATTTAGTGTCTCGTTCTCGGTCGGCCGAGAAAAATAGAGATAAATTGAGAAATAAAGAGACTGGGGTGTCTTGTGAAATATCGCCCGAAACACGTTCGTTTTTAGACGTGATTTACGCGCTGAAAGCCTCTTGTTTGTAGATTCGCCAAGCATGGGGAGTTATAGAGGGATCATAAAACTTGCCATAAACAGTATCTGCGATTCCATGATTCGGCATTCAATCGACATGTCTGTGAATTGTGTGGGTCTATATGTTATCACTGATACATGTACTATGCTATATAGAATTTGAAAGTAATAATGTCTAGCAAGTATATTTCTCTAGCACAGTTTTTCATATTTTACCAGAATATCAAATAATCGATTGTTCGAGGGTCTTTAATCTTTGGTAAGAGAGCCATTGAATAATTGGCATTGTCAACATGTAATAGGCCCTTTACACACTAATCAGGTCTGATTGGCATTGTCAACATGTTATAGGCCCCATACACACTAATCAGGTCTGATTCATTGTCAACATGTTATAGGCCCCATACACACTAATCAGGTCTGATTCATTGGCATTGTCAACATGTTATAGGCCCTGTACACACTAATCAGGTCTGATTCATCGCGACTGCTAATCATTTTACAGGTATATAACCATAATGATAACTGGTCAAAGACTACCTGTCCATTTGTTGTATATAAACATAATGATAACTGGTCAAAGACTACCTGTCCATTTGTTGTATATAAACATAATGATAACTGGTCAAAGACTACCTGTCCATTTGTTGTATATAAACATAATTATAAACATATTTCATAGCAAATTGTACTAACAGCGACGTACCTCATGGGGCTGCATAGAGTACAGAAGCCATGATGTCATAAAACCACTTGTTTCGAATTTTCAAATTTGGACTTCATTTTCAGAAAGAGCATAACAAATAACGTCAAAATACCGAAAATCAAAGGAATAGGTTACATATTGGCTGAGATATGCCCATCCGAATGAATTTTACTTCAATGGGCAATCAGTGTTATAGTGCACTGGTTCCTAAATTTAGGAACCAGTGCACTATAAGTATAACACTGATTGCCCATTGACAAAAAAATCATTCGGATGGGCATATCTCAGCCAATACGTAATTTATTCCTGTGATTTTCGGTATTTGGATATTATTGGTTATGCTCTTTTTGAAAATGAAGTCCAAATTTGAAAATTCTGAAAAAAAATGTTTATGACATCATTTATGACATCACACTTCACCACTCTATTAATGTTGATAAGGGGGTTACTTATTGCCCCCCGTCTTGCCCCTAAGTGCCTGATCCTGGACCCCTCATTTCCCAACGTAAGTGAATATAATTTAAATACAGAAATGTATATTCACTTTTTGTTGGGGGTATATACTGTTCCTTCATCAGATTCTTTGCTTCTTCTTTTACCCTCCGCCTCAAATGTGATAGAAATATCTGGATTTCTTCTGGATACGCCCTCAAACAATTGAATGTGGATGGTTTCATCTTGGATGCGCCACTGGTGTTTTAGGGCCGATGATCCGAACCATCCACCGCCTCCCGATTTACAATCATTCCCAGCATATTTGGCGGTCAGAGTACATGGAATATGGCGTATATAATAAACAACCCCACCTCCAGATCGACTCGTGCTTTATAGCATCGGTCCACCAACAAAGCCTCAGTTTCACGTCGTCTTTTTGTAGGAAGAATTTAGTTTTGAATCGTAGCATATTACACTCTGAGTTGCTTTCCTGTCAACTAGCAGAGATAAAACCTTTGTCAAACCAAGGAGGTAGTCAAACCGAGGAGGTATATAAGGAAGACTTCTTATACCACCTCGGTCAAATTCTTTACAAGCTTTCAATTCGACTATATCTAACGCTGAAACATCGTCTTCTATATTATGATGTACTCACTTCCACACTGATGACACGTCTGTAATAACTATATTCGGTGTACCACCACCTGACGAAGTGTTGCAGCGGCGCACGGAACGTCGTGATCTTTTAGATTCCTTGTTGACCATACATTGCGAGACAAACGAATATCACTAGCGATATTATTTCCGATATATTCGGTGTTTTTGTATAACGTACTCCACACTATGTTAACCCCAAATTAATGCTGATAAATTATGATATCATATTGCTCTCGGGAGTTAAATTGTGAAGGAAATATTTGATCTTTCACACGCTCACACGAAAATAGGAACCAAACGACGAAATTGTTATGTTTGAATCATTGACTTTAGCCCGAGTTAAGAGGAATATGTAATGCGGTGTGTGTTTTCGTTTCAAAAGTTTTTGCAAAACATTATTTTTTGAACTTTTAATGCACCTTTTTTATTTTTTTAAAAATCCCATATCATGCAGGTATAAGTTGGATAAATATATTTATAAATGGTCACACCGGTTTCCATCAACATTCGGTTTGACATACCCCCATTATAAATCGCTTTACCGTAGACATGGTAGAGTGAAACTTGACAAACATTCTGCAGGTTCCCACGTAAGATCATATTCCAACGTCTCCATGGACCAAAATCTAAATTCAATATTTTGATATTTCGTCTCCTGCTTTGGTCAGATGATGGCTCGGTGGGGATATACCTTTACTATCGTGACTTCAGGAATGTGAGATAATATAAATTAGTCGGTGGGGGTGATATGACTGATGTCCAGTTCGACTATCTATTTATTCTGATGGCAATGGTCATAGTAATATTAAATGATGATGATGATGATGATGATGATGATGATGATGATGATGATGATGATGATGATGATGATGATGATGATGATGACGATGATGATGATGATGATGATGATGATGATGATGATGATGATGATGATGATGATGCTGATGATGATGGTGATGATAGTGATGATGATGATGATGATGATGATGATGATGATGATGATGATGATGATGGTGATGATGGTGATGATGGTAATGATGATGATGATTGTGATGATAATGATGATTGTGATGATTAAAGTAATGATGATGATGAATTCGATGGATGTGGCGGTGATGATGACAACATTATTGGCTATAGATTGAAGGAAGCGATAAAAGAAGAAAATGAAAATAATAACACAGTCACCATGGTCACAGCTGATCAGTAGAACATAACACATATGTAGAGAAGATACCAAAAATGAAACGGGTTGGTATTAATGGTCTTAAGATGATAGGCTACTTTCACTTTTGTAAAACTCTCTTTCAACATTTTGTCTCCTGACACAACTCGATTACGATTGATACTGACGGTCCACAGTATGTGTCCAGTAGAAGGTATCTCAACCCTAACCACAGGCACTGCATACAGTGTCAGAAGTCAAGTGCAATAAACATAGGATTTTTATTTTTGTGGTATGTCTCATGCCTCAACAGTGCGATCTATCATCACACTTTGAGTCTAGGGTCCACAGGTAAATACAGTCAGTGATGTAGCTACAGCGAGCGAGGGGGAGGGGGGCACGTGCGCCTCCAATGATTTTAAATGAAAACGAGCAAAGAACATTTGGCTCCGCTTAAAATCGAACCTGAGACCTCTGGTTTGCTGGACCTGTGCTTTCACCATTGTGTCACATGGCCAACATGATGGTAGTCCTTCCTAGAATACGTGTTCAATGATCAATGATCATGGTGGTAACACAACTATTATATTTTATATCTTTCTGGTCAGTATTACCCTTTATTAAAATGTTATACAATTATCATGCATAAGGGGGAAATCCTTCGAAAATACATAAATCCATAGAGTGCCCCCAATCAGCCTGACCACGCTACGCCACTGAATACTGGGCCAGCCAGGGACAGCAAGGCAGAGGGGATTTGGCTGCTGGATTTCTGCCCCATTTAACCATTCTCGTTCCCATTAACACATATAAATTATAATAAATGGTAAACCAACGACACTTTCATATTTGTATACCTAAACATGTTCAAGGGTTAAGAGAATTGCGATGCACCTGTATGTATAACCTGGATCAGGGGTGTCCCTGGACCCCTGGGGGAGATACAAACGTTAAACCCCTGTAATGCAGCTATGATCATGTTAACCCTTTGCTTACATGGACACGGATGACCATGCATTAAACTCTATCGGGATGTATTAACTAGTGTAAAGAAGATCCAGGGTAGATTTAAGATGTTAACGTTTAAGTATGAACAGTTAGTTAATGGAACGTTTAAATGGTTTAAATAAACTGTTATTGCGACATCCCGATTAGTTTCTCGAAATGGAAATTGTGTCAAAACTAGATTGCACTTGAAGTCATGAATATTTCCACTCAAAACCGGCTTGAACAGAACTGACCATATACATATTTCAAGTATTTGAATAAACTTTGAAACTTGTGGGCATGTAGATTTTACCATAATCAAAATAGTATGCTTGTTATGCAAGTTTGTATTCTCTGTCATTTACCAGTACACTGACCACTCACATAGTTTCCGTCTACATTTGATTTTGAAACTGCATCACCTTTAGTACCTTCCAGCTGTTTATCAATTGTGTTTGTTTGTTTGTTTGTTTGTTTGTGTATATGTCTGTTTGCTTGTTGGTAGATTACCAGAATTGTATTTTGCAGTTTGGCCGACCTTCTCTTTTGCCCTTTATACTCGGCCACCCCTGCGCATCTCCAATATCTCCGGAATCCCAGAAAATTCCATAAATAGTTTGTCTAAGCACGTTCTTGTCATCACGTCAACATTAATTTGTCGTTTAGCTAAAGATGTGAACCACTTATACCACTATTATTTTTGATAGCTAGAGGCCATATATCGGAACTGTCTGTTACACCAAAAAGACTGGGCATGCCGTATAAAATATAGACTGAAGTTTTGCAACGAATCATTCGGGCATGGTCCATGGTTTGGGGTAACCTATAATAATGTTTGATAGGGTCTATGCTTTAACCAAAGTGCTATTGTTGCTTATTCCTTCTTCGAAAGTCTCCTTTCTATTCAACTCTCCATTCGTTGTGTGTTTTGTCAATTGGTCTGGACATCCTTGTCGAGTGGCTATCAATTGCGAATCAAGAACAGCCACAGAAAAGAGCATCAAAAGAAGTCAGAGAAGACAGAGGGACAGGATAGAGAAGGCGCTTTATCTGTTTCATAAGCATTGATAAGGGGATTTAGAGTACAGTAGCCAGCGAGGTTGCAGACTTATTGAGGGGTGAAAGTTCCCTCCCACTGGACCATGGAGGGGCATTCATGCCCCCCTAAGAATTGTTATTTTTGTTTAGTCTTTTGGCTTCGCTTTAATCATGTTAAAAATGGAGTAACGTTGCAAGGGGAACAGCCACCCCCTCCCCAAAGGCCAAGACCACAACGGAGGAAGTCTCTCCCCCACATTAGGAGCCCCTTTCCCCTCCCAAATCATCATTATTTTGGTATGGATTGAACCCAGATAATGTATAGCAAGCCTGCATTCTTCGCTTCCAGGTGAAGTCAAGAAATATGACAAAAAACGATACGTAATACAAAACGAAATGACCCGGTAAAGGGAAGAGATTCTCCGACTTTTGGTTACATATAGGATAAGCATTTAAAATTCTGCTGTGTTTGTATTATGCTTGTTACATATCACAACAAAATCATGTTATTGAGTCGTCTTTTCCACCAAAAGAATGTAATGGAAATAGAATAGAACGATTCCCTGAACTATTTGGCCTCATAACCCCAATTTATTGTGTGGGAGGTGTGTAGCTGTGGTGGTGGTTATATGGTGATTGTGGTGTTCCAATCGACATCTATGATCATGATGATAGAGAATTATTCTATCATATGAATTGCATTTGATTCATTCTGACATCAGTCGCCATCACGTACATACTGACGATTTTACATTAATGTTACTCTGTGTCGAATCTCTGCGTGTGGTTTATTCAACTAAAAGTACTAGTATGTATCTGATGTAGGATAATCTGTTTAGTGATACCTTTTCTCTTCGGTTTGCATTCAATAATGACGGTGTTTTATCCGTAATGAGATCAAGAGATAATAGGAGATGTCGTGAGATGATACCTTTGGGGTTTCATTCAACACTTGGATAATACCCTGTGAAGAGTTTAACCTTACGTCCATACAACATGACCAGAGCGGTTTACATATCTCAACCAGTGTCTACCTTATACGTTCTTCGATTGTTGTCCAACCATCTTGTTTATACATCTGCTGCACTGTTTCGCATAATTCAGCATATCTTCAACGTATATCCCTTCCTTGAATATGTAATTCAAAATTATGGTAAATAGAATGGGAACAGTGTTAGTGTAGATTAGGAGTTCACGAAAAGTATAAATGTTGGATTCGCAAGACTTTCCGAGCGTGGTCCCGACTCTGTATCCTTCATCCAGTGTGAACAAGGTATACATATCTCAAACGAAGAATATCGCGTATGTGTTAATTATTTGGGACGGATATAATTATTTCTTGTGTTTAATAATGATAATAAGTGGGTTTGAGTTTGTAAAGAAGTAATACAATGTTGCATGTTTTCCAATGTATCAGTGATAATTATGATCTGTTTATATTTTCATTGTAATTATATTCATTTGTTATATTAAACAATTGTATGGACCATCTAAAATGTCAAACTATGCGGTTGTTATCGAAAGTTTCATACAAATTACATCCTATATAACTATAAAATCACTTCGCAACGTGTTTAGAAAGTTGTTAACTCGACGTAAGAAATAAACACTCACAATTAAATTTTGTATTAATCCAAGTTCTGTTTTATACACATACAAATTGTTGACCTAGCGGGTGTTAACCTGTCTTTTGGCCTCCATTATTATTATTATTATTCATAATTACTTATGTAGTAACAGGTGCGTATATTCCAGTGGGTATGGTCGACGTGCTCTACTTTATACCCCCTACAGGAATACACGCCCAGTCAAGCTCAAGTTGGCCCATATTCAATAGAACCGAACGAGCTTGAGGTTTAATTGTAAACTAAGGTAATTAAATGCACCTAAAATAACTATATCCTCTTCCAATTTCCGATCGTAAAATTCTTACTAAAACTAGCCTATATGAATTAATATGATTTTGCTTCTAAAAATAATATATTCATTCAATTAGTTAGTTAGTTAGTTTTTTTTTTTAAAGACGCGTTCAATTACCAATTATGATTATTTACGTCTGGGACCGCCCTTTATCGTCACCATCCGATAGACACAACTCAGGTTTTGACGACGGGTCGATTTACGCGAATTATGAGCAGAGCTCCGACCAATAGACAGCTAGGAACACCTCATCATTTATAATTATGCAGTTAGGAATAATTGTCTCTATACTGTAGCGCAAAATAAAGAGTGTAAAGTTAGTTAGTAATAACACATGGACCTCAAAAGTTGCTATTATAATCATACAAGATGTCAGTTACGACATGACTTTCAGAGTCATTTCTGCCCTATAAACTAAAGTGATTGTAAGGCGGTCTACTGTAGAATGTTTACAGAAAGTTTGTCATTTTGACCTTGATCTGTTGCGTTCACATGTTCGTCTTAAATTTATTATTGGGGAGGCGGTTAAAGACCAGTTGTAGTTGATCTTGTCGCATTTGTTATAACGAAATAGTAAACAAATTAGCAATTTACATCATAAATAATGCACTGTTCCGCATTTTAATTTCTGTGTGGCTATATGTGTGTTAACACAGAAGTTAACCTAGCACTCATGTGTGTGTGCGAATATATTTTACCGATAACATTACAGACATAATATTAGTAGCTTTTTGGTATTTTTATGTACATATGTCATATAGCATGTTCGTTCCCTGATTGTGCATGTTGTGGGATAAAACGCAAAATCAACAGGTTATTTGGGAAGATTTCCCAAGACAGTCATATAGCCTTAAAAGGGGAGGCCATTTCAAATTATTACCTTCCATGATTTATTGAATTTATGCAAGCAGCAAACCTGTTTCTGTTTGTGTATGTGTTTATTCTAACATAATTTGATTTATCAACTCGTATGTTGTTCGGTATGTACTTTCTCAAAAAGGGTTATATTATATTAGAACTAACAGGAATATAAATATACATGTGGACATGTATGCAATGTACGTTCATGGATTATAATATGGGTAATCCATGGTATGTTCAAGACTTTTTACTTGGTAATATATATTTTCCTCTTCGAAAGTTTCTTAATTTGCCAAATATATGCAATCGAGGTTTTTTATATTTATATATATCTTTAAAAAGATATTTTACAGCAATTGTACACAGTGACACACCACTCTTACGAAAGTCTAAATTTATGATCGATGTAATTAAATTACAATTCTGGAGGCGGGAGGGGGGACGAGGTTATTGTTTTTTAAAACAAAACTAACATTCGAAGAGGTACCATTATGAGAATCCTAGATGATAACTGAAATGAACATATCCACGTATGGCCCATTTACAATGCATGTATTCCTGCAATTAATTGGTGATTTAAATGGCTATTTCTTTTATTTGAATGCAATGTATACTCAAGCAACCTCTATATCAGGTTTATTTTGTTTTATAATCACCAAAATATGAAAGTACAAACATTGATATTTTGCCCACGGCACGATACCCTGCCCCTGTTTGAACCACCCCCCCCCCCCCCCCCCCCCCCACCCACCCACACACACTTTTGACATCTTGGTGCTGCCTCTTACTAAATGTGTTTCTAATACACCTGCCCACCTGGTTTCCTCTTGGATTAAGCAACTTCCATACAGTTAATACCAGTTACATCACTTTCCTACAAATGTAATGGGTACATTTCTTCCCCCCTAAGAAACCTGCTTAAAGACCTGTTGACACGGTTAGCTGATCGACGGAGGCCTAGGAGGATGTGTTGACCGCAATAGGAACCATTAATTAACCCTTTCAACTCACCCTCTTTCCGCTTACTATACTTGTTTCAGTGCTTGTTTCGTAAGTTCTGCCGAATCCAGGCTAGGGTAAGCAGGGTACGGGGGCACATGTACAGATGTGTAGCCAGGGTCGACGTAATCATCATAATTGGGGGGGGGGGGGGGGGGTGGGTAATAAGGAAGGTGGCGAAGTTCACAAGCTGGAGGGTAGTTTGTACAAACACTAAAATAGTGATTTTGTTTCTTCATTTAACACACACATATCCACAAAACACACATGATATTTATGCAGGCAGGATCAAGGGTAAGGGACACAGAGTATAAGGAGCAAGGACCCCATAGGAATGATGGTTAGTGCCCCACGTGGCCCGCCTCTACTCCTACTCTTAGCAATGTCAAGCACTTATTATTAGTTATTTTGGTTTACCCTCAGACAGTCAGACACATACATGTTGACATGATAACATGATGACAGAGCGATGAAGAATCTTGCAGGGTTTTATTGGAAGACTGGGCCCAAGCCCGCTAGCTTAGTTCCGTGCTAAGTCTATTTTGGATGACGTGACTAAGCATGTTACACAAGGTTTATTAGTTGCTAACTAGGGTTAACCTAGTGGGTATTTAAAGGGATAGTTGAGTTTTGGTAGAGAGGGCGCTAGACTACTTATTTTTTTGTGAGGTAATGAAAAACTGAGTGTAAAATTTGAAAGAGCATAATATTTAAATAATAAAATCATCTTTGTTTGATCAAAATCGGTTCAGAGACGGCTGAAATATCCATAAATATAACAATTTGTAATAAAGCTGGGGCCCCAGGTTTATTAGAGAATTTTGAACCAGCCGTTAAAAATTCAAAAAAATGCTTCCTCTTTTCAAAAAGTCACAAAATAGGTATTTAAATAGTTGTTGGTTATTTCTCTATCTAATCACTATTTCCACAAAACATCACATGCACAATATTTTATTCAAAATGGTTGAAACCGATGAGTGTTTAGAGAGCACCCTCGTACGTTTTAACGGCTCTTTTTGAATGATAACATGATCTTTACTACGTCATTTGTAAGTTTGTGTTCCTTTCTAGTTATAACTATTAGTTTGTAATGTAATGATGCAGGTTTTGGTTACTAAAATTCAGTTTCACCAAAACTGTACTCTCCTTACCAGAACTCAACTATCCCTTTAACGTTTACCCAGCTAACCCAATTTGGGGACTAGGAAAACTGTTTGTTGCTCAATATACTGCACATTTACTTAGTAAGGATCTATAAAGCTATAGCGGGGTTTTATGAGTATGGGGCCTGATTATTATATCATAATTAGCAGCTTTCGGCCTGACCTTATTACATAATGTTAATTGTTACAAAAACGTGTCCGTCTTAGCCATTACTTCGTTACTCATACTAGACTAGTATTATTCATCATACCCTTCCAGATTATGGCAGAACATATTTAACAAAGACAAAAAAATGCTTTCTTATTTTGAACATTATTTATTTGGTTAGAATGCTTCAAATGTTAGTCGTATTGGAAGGCTTGAGATCAGCTAATTAGCGAGGCCCCATTGGTGGTCTATGATATTAAAGGATTACAAATCTTAGTCGTCACTCCTCACATTCATAGTCGATTAGCCATTCATTATTCATCGTATCGTCAGACTCTCTTGGCTTAATTAAAGGTTGACATGCGCGTGGATGCTACATCGCGGATCGCCATTTTGAACTCGGCTAGTTTGTGAGCACTTCATCACGCACCGTGCGCAACGCGTTCGCAAGATGGCGCCGCCCATCTGATTAACGAATTCGAACTACCTTTAAAGGATTACTAACCTTACGGTCCTCACATTCATACTCAATTATCCATTGCTTATCCATCGCATCGTCTCTTGTCTGAATGCCCCATGCATCCGTTAGACGGATTCAGTGGCCCCTCCAGGCATGTGCCAGGCGGGGCTCTATGTTATGTTCACAATGTTCGATATGTTTTGCAACATTTCGCTTTACATTTCTTTCTATTTTTGCAGCACATGTAATTCACTGTCTATAAGTGGCACAAGACCGTCACTAGGTTCATTAGTCCATTGCCTCACCCTTAGCGTAGGCTAAACGTATTTGGGAGATGGGGGAGGGGGGAGGGGGGGGGGGTATGCATGCTTTATGTTATTTGTGTCTGTTTATTAATTTCTGCGTTGTCCCACTGAGGTTCACGTTTTGTTGTCGAATGATATCGGTAGGCCTATAATAATGATAATGATAAGTAACAGTAGGTCAAGATGTATTATACCTGGCCAAATAGATTCAATTAATCACATTGTCTATAATTAAGTTACTTGAACTCCTCTCTTTCAAGTAACGTCCGTTTTTTCTAGCCTGTACACACAAATGTTAACTATTTGTTGGTATCTGAGAGCATATAGTCACCCTATGATAGTCGTTGCGATTGTGGATGAGTTTGTCTACTGTGCATAGCATGATTTGAACCCCCATCGTTATTTACTAAAGCCTTTGTTTCTTATTGTATAGTAGACAGCTAACATTGTCCTTTCAAGTTGACGTTATGTATTATTTCGTAAACGTATTAACCAACTCCTCCTAGATGTTTGAACTTCCATATAGTTAATGCATTGTAATGCAGGTTCCAGTAAGGAATGAGTTAAAGCAATGTTGCCACATTGTGACTCATGTTCTCGGTAAATTAAAGAAACATGTCAGCTTACCTTCTCCTTTAAAGATAATCTGTCGTTTTGGTAGTCATACAATTAAATAGATGTTTGCTAATCTCAAATCAAATGGATCTGGGTACCAACTATTCAAAACAAATTTGAATGAAAATGCGTTATATAATATCATTATATGTTGGTAATTTGTCGTGCAATTTAACTTCTCACTTCGAATGTCTGTTAGTTAAAAAAATTACTGGTCCAGAATATTTCACCGAAAACGCAATATCTGGAAATAGTTTCATCACCAATACTAAATATTATCTTTAATTCCAGGGAGGGAGATAATGGACATCTTATCCCTGTTGTGCTGTTATCTGGTTATATATAAGCGTTGGTTTGATTAAAGCAACATGATGAGGATCAGTTAAAGGGCACATTGTCTAGCACATTGTACAAACATGATCTCAGGAGAAGCATTCTCCTATCAGAAACATCAACAGTGAAACTGAAAGTGTGTGTTTAGTAATCTGTGATAATTTGGTCACGTTTTTGTGTACTATCTTGGAATTTAATGAGTTTCATATTTTGATTCGGGATCGAAGAAGTCCCCACTCACCTTGTGTGTGTTTATGTCGGCTAGAATTGCCTAACGAGGGAGATGAACTAGACACGTCTTATTTCAAACTTGACTCCCACACATCATGCCTATTTCCTGAACGCATCGTTTAACCATCTCAATGCCAATTATATCAAGCCTGTACGAAATAAATGGCATTTTCATTCTGTGGTAGGCAGAGGGTTAAAACGTGGCCGGCAGATACAGACACGCACCTCTACGGGCATCATACGTTTATCCTTCTGAATGTTCCGTGGTGTTTGCTTGATCTTCACCCGTGTGGTATGCGACTCAATGTTGTCTCACAATTTCCTCATGAATCTTTAAACTTAACCCCCTAACCCTAAATATAACCCCAATCCAAACCTCTAACCATAACCCCACCCCTAACCATAATCTCAACCCCTAACTATAACCCTAATCCATAACCATAATCCCAACTCCTAAAGCTAATCAGAATCCCCAATCTTTTCCCTTGCCTGTGAATCCTGATTTTGCTAGTATATAGACGAAATGGGGAGGAGACCTGATGACGGGTAAAGACCAAGCAGCAAGTTTACCTCCGTGAAGTCGCCTCTAAACACACCGATACTCCCGATACCTGCCGACCTGAATTCTCCCCTCCCTTGTCACCCACCGTCTCCCCTTCCATGTCTTCCCTTCAAGCTCTACATCTCGGCTACCCTTTCCTTTCCTCCTGGAAAGCGCCCCGATTCGCATGACCTACATCGGTTCAAAAGAAAACGTGCAGGTTCCATCCTCTAGTCGAATAGTTGATGCGACTAAAATAGTAAAGTAGGAACCTGATGCGCTGCAAATCCGTTGGAAACTACATAACATTCTTCAGAATACTACTAGTAGTACTAGTACTCAAGTGATACATAAAGAAAAGGGGTTCATTGTTTTGAATGATTTAATATATATATACCTGTGATCGATTACTGTCTGACGTTGGTCGACGTCGAAAATTAAAGTTAATGTGTCGTCGTTGTTTTCTTAAAGGTACAAGGGCCTACTATCTAATATCCGTATATTGCCTGTTTATGTTATTGCTACATAACACCATTTCATCACGTTTCGTCTCCTGAGTAGATTTTAGAGGAAACTGTTTTCATATCTTCGTAGAGGGGTGGCCACGAGTAGAAGTTAAACACAAACGTGGGGGGGGGGGGGGGGGGGGGGGGGGTTAGGGGGTTAGGGGGGTTCCCAAGAGAGTGCGACGGATTTAAATATGTCTGATTCCCCCTTTCTTGTCTGGCTCGGCTCATGGAGGGGGGGGGGGGGGGGTTATAATAGGGTATAATACCCACATGAGGGCAATCGCCCACCCCTTGCCCCATCCCCATTCTCACCGCCACTGCATGATTGTCCTATGGGGAGGATAAAAGCCTAAACGAGTGACAACTCTGAACTACTGAATAGTGCGAGAAAATTTATTCCAAAATATATATTTTATTTTTGCTCGCATTCTGAATCTACTCTTTTTTTAAAGGAATCAATCATAATGTTGGCGTCAGTTGCTAGTGGTGGATGTGGATGAACGTGAGGTCGTGAGCTTGCCTCTTGAATCGCTACAATGGTATATACGAACTCAGAGTCAGGCAACACCAGAGGGGGTGGGGGGGGGGGGGGGTAAGGTTGTTGGGGGGGGGGGGGCGAGAGACAATGTTGTCATGGGAGTGCAGCCTTTGCCAAAAATAAGATTGGCATGATGCATTTAATTTCGTATTTTTGCCAATTTTGAAGGAAGTGACCTCATTCTGCGACTCACTCGGGGGAATCCCCACCCACAGGGGAGCGCCCCCATGGCCCCCTTCTACTCTTGACACAAGATGGTTTATAATAGCCAGTGGCATAGATTGGTCGGATGGGGGGGGGGGGGGGGGGACACGCGAATTACTGGGGGCACACCTAATGTATTTCTTTATTTGTTCACAAATTTTCCCTTTATGTGTTTATTGTGTATATCAAATTATAGGGGCACGTGCTCATTGTGCCCCCGTAGCTACGCCACTGATGATAGCCCTCCAAAGAGCAGCATGAAGCTGAAATATCACCAAGCACGATTCCTGTCGTTATGATATCAGCAAACAGTTGATTTACACTAACTCAATCAGCACTGACCCATTGCCGCTATCCTCTGGAGAAGCCTCAAAGAGTTCGTATAAATAACATCTGCCGATATATCACGGGGAACCTGCATCCCTGGACCTACTGCAAGTAGGCCTAAAACCAGGGAGTTTGTATTTTAGTACCCCAATGCTAGAACCATGGACTGTTAGAATAGCTATGCATATAAAATTATTTTATGTGTTTTATAATAACGGTGCTGAATGATTGATCTTTTTATTAGATATTAGATAATAGACGGTGCTATTTATGCACGTTTTATACCCAATGATTAATTTTCGAATATTTATATTGTAGCTACAGTAACTTTTTAATTTACTAAGATCGCCTTTCTCCTCTTAGCAGTAACTAAAGCCTCAATAAAACCAACATAACAAAGCCAAGATTTTTTACTCAAAAATGAAAAATAAAAGTTGATATACAACTGGCATGGGACATTAAATGGCTGGTGGTCACTGCCCTCATGCAAGTTCACGTGTCATAATCTCAAACGAAATAATAATTCTAATCCCAAGAGTGTTTAAAGGTCCACTCTGGTTTTGAGGCTTATTAGCTCCTTCAATACCCGAAATCAAACCAAGGTATGAACAACCTTTTTCATAATGAAATAATGATGTGTTGGTTCCACGGTGATATGACTAAAGATTCCGTGACTTCTTTTTATGAATGATTTTGTTTTCGATTTGTCTAATAAGAAGCAGTAATAATTGGTTAAAACGATAGTTATGTATCACAACCCTATAGTCTATCGACGGGCGTGCTTGATCAGACTTACAAAAGTATGAATGTCTCTTTAAGATATAGATGGGGGAAAATATGGAAGCAAAGTTTGCCAAACTTTGCCTTTTGGCATTGACAAGGGAGTGATGATCTCTATTATTGTGTTCAAGGTCGTTAATACGGAGTCAACTGCTACAGGGGTCAACTAACAATATTTGGGAATAGAATAAAGAAATGTGTAATAAATAGAACGCAGCGTAATAAAAATGGCATAGAATAGAACGTGTTCAATCTTAATGACGGAGGTAATTTCGGGGGAAAAAGAACGGGTTATAATCGCGGTTATATAGAAAGGATTAATACCCTTTGACAGAGTTGTTGGAAATAACACTTATTATGACTAAAATAATTATTTCTCCTAATGACAAGAGACCGGAGGGCGATTGAATGGCGAGTCGGCAGGATATTTTGATTAAACTCATAAATCTAGTCTTGACATATTTCATGAATTTTGAAAATAAGATAGCTTTAAATTGATAGAGTTCAAGTTCGTGGGAGATGGTCACAAAAAACAACCAAGCTGTGAGCAAAAAAGAAAGAAGAGAAAAGACAAACAAAGGGAAAATAAATAATTTACAGGCAGATCGGTATCATATACAAAGACAATGTAATCGGCTAAAATCGATTTATTTCCAAGCATGTGGTCTTTTATACAGGTTAGTTTAAACATTGTTAAACATAAAGTACTTATTAGCGGGTCGGCACAATTGAATTTTGTATAGAGTTGGTCGCTAAAACAGGTTTGAAAATCTTACAGGTAGAACTAGATGCTGTGTGATTGTGTTTGAGGTCATTTTGTGTAAGCGTGTTGGTTCAAGGAGGTATAGTATAACAATTTCGTATATACCTCTTTGGTTTGTTCCAACATTGTGTGTGTTTGTGTGTGTGTGCGCGCGTGTGTGTGTGTGTGTGTGTTTGTGTGTGTGTGTGTGTGACAAAGTGTTGCAGCGGCACACGAAACGTCGTGATCTTTTAGATTCCTTGTTGACCATACATTGCGAGACAAACGAATATCACTAGCGATATTATTTCCGATACTATATCCGCAATGAGTAATATTTGTACTATTAAAGAATAAAATGCCTAACGAACCAACAAAAAAGTGTGTGTGTGTATACGATTTTAACGGAGAGGTTGAACAGTGTGTTCGAAGCGGATGAAGATGAAATACAATTACATTTCTGATATAATTTGGACAAAGTAGTAAAATAGCTAAACTTAGACAGATCGCATCCCTTCCGGTAGTCCGAAAAATCAGCCAATGTTTCGAGGGTTCTTTGACGTTTTTGTCTCACCCGTTCTCTACATCGTGGATAGTATGACGTCAAGATATTTATAAAGGACCCTCCCATAACGAGGTGCATTTTCTGTCTACCCTTCCGGTAGCTGGTAGATATAACCCTTATCCCCGATGACTGATTGACTGCAATAAAGAAAATCTTATAATAATTCCCTCATCAAAATAAATGCTGGATCAGAAAGGAATCTCACTGATCTCCCTCTGTCACCAAAGTACGAGAGCCTCGCGATGGGTTGTTATGGTAACGTGTCATCACGGATGATGCCTTCCAAGCCACCCGTGACATGTGTAAATAAATGAAACGCCATCATCGGAGGATGATCAGTCTTTACTTATACTTTATTTCCGATGATTATGTGTGTACGTGTGTCACTAAACGGATCTATCAGTCACAGAAAGACATCCTTTATCCCTATATTTCGTTCGTGAACGTTTGATCTGCTAAATTTCTGCTTCCCTCCTCTGACTGAACGACCTTTTCAAAAAGTACATTGTACGTATTCTGTAGACAGTATCCTTCTGTTAGAGTTTGATTGTTTTATTTTAACATTCATTGAGGATGGATATGCTCCGTTGATATTACTGATGCCTATTATTTATAAGTCAGTAGACAAAATGATCTACATTTTCGTGGTTATAAAATGAACAATGTTAGCTTTATTCCGTATTGTTTAATAAGAAGGTCATTGAAATCTTAAAAGATAACAAGAAATGCGTTGTCATGTTTCTTCGCAAGGCTTACTTACTTCTTCAAGACAATATCATGTTAAGTTGATAAAAACATTACTTAATTTTAAAAGTTAGTCGTGCGTTCATAAACATATGTCTTTAAGCAAAGCACTGAAACCTGTATATTGACGTCTGATCAATACATTGACTGATGGCACAATAAAAGCACTGTCCGATCTCTGTGATCAATGAATGCATCCTTGTTACACGTTGAAGCCAACAAAACCATATATAAATCTAATCTCCCCATTGTATGTTTTCTATGGGCAGCCACTCGTACCAACCATCACAAATTATCATCATTGTTCAATGTACACTAATTATTTAGGGAAACGGAAGCTATAACAGTCATTATAGAACATACTGTTATGTTCCTTTGCATTCTTACGAATTCTGGGATTATTTTACATGTTTACTTGTCAAAAATGTAAAACTCAACATCGCAAATGACCTATTGTCCAATGACCATACAGGTTAAGATTTGTGACAAATATACGGAAACGTCTTCTGCATTTTGAGTGATAATTACGTGCTGTTTAAATTATTAATTTTACAATGTACACATCGTTAATTTCTTAATTGGGTTGCCTCTGTTCACAATGTGCCAAGTGATCATACATATTGATTCACGTATACAATGTACCTGCACTAAATGTTGCTCTTAACTAGTTGGAGAAGTGTGCTCAACTACAGGCATGACAGGGATCATCTTGCCATTTGTTTAGCTTCCCAAGATCACAGTATTCTCTACTTTATATTTCATATCTTTATTTGCCTGTCTGCTAAATTATCTCATTGTTTATCAGAACATCTTGTAGCATTATGTACACCTTTAGAATTCACCGCCCACACTTCATAATTCAAGAGTGAACTTGAAATAACATTTGTAACGACGTTCAAAGTTTGGTTTTGACAAAACGTCGTAAAGCGAATGTAAATAGAGAAATTGTCTGAGACTCGCACTTATCTGCTAATCACTCCTTAATGACTGTCAAAGGGTGAGCATTCCTCTCGACTGCTAATAATAAAACAAGCAAGCAATGTTTGCTCTCAGATAGCGAGGATCATTTGCAGCGATTCATCATTCATTAACCTCCTAACTAATGAGGACAGTTAACCCGTTGCATTCGGCATGTTCGGGAACATGGTGCAATTGAATTGTGAGCTACCTGTTGGCTATGAGTTAGTTAAATTAATTGAAATGAACACATTTATACACGTGTGTATTACTCACTAGTTATTTTCGCCACTTTAAAATGGTTATGAGTGAACAAGGATCGTTTACGTGTGTACATATACCACTAATTAACCTCCAGTCAAATTAGGACATTAGCCTACTTGGAATAAACGCATTTACACGCACGTATTTCATATACATACAAGTCATGTGACTTATTTGTCACTTGAGTCACATTAATCCATTGCATATGGGAACATTGTGAAGCACACGCTGTGAGCACACTATGATAACTCTTTGACACTTACTTCGTTCACAGTGAGATTACTAACGGGATCACAGTATATTATGTGAACGATCTTCTTGAGCCCACTGAGCGCTTGGAAGGAATGCTCCCCAGGGAGTGCAGATGGTGTGCACAATGTGTGCTGGTTTGCATTGTATCCTATGACCGGGGTAATGATATCATTGTAAAGCGCTTAGAGATGATTATCAATCGTGATAGGCGCTATATAAATAGTGTATATTATTATTATTATTATTCATAGTGTACTCACAGTGTGAATAGGGTTGACACTATAACAAACGATCTAGAAAGAAAACAAATTACATGCCTGTTCCAAACAGAGTGTGTACAATTTAGTCAAACACAGTGTGATCATACCGTGACCATGGTGACACACTGTTGGTTTTTTCAGTAGGGAGATTTGCAACAATGATACCCGTTGCATCACATATGCGTCACTATATATGTTGGTACATACCAAGACGACCCAACTAAACTTTTATAGTTATGTGTACATGAACACAAATCTGGGAAAGATTCAATGAGGATGAGACGCTTTTTGGTCAATTTGCAAGAAATATGCATCATTTTTTATCGTTAAACGGTTTACATTTTCATTGCGGTTTATGCCTAATTTGAGAAGCTCAACACATTTGATATGTTGCTTTGTCTCTTAATCATTCTGGTTTTATATTTAAACTGTTACAAAATAACGGCTGAACGGCTGAGTGATTAGGCAACAGAGACATAGGAAACTAGTCCTAATGTCATTAGGAAGGGTTGGTGTCAGAAGCGGCTGGCAGAGAGACCGGGGTGGTCACAGTTTGATCGCCCGGAGTCTCCCGCTTCCCTTCATTCTAATCTCCGGTACCATACCACCATCACCTAACCCCCTTGATGGTCGTAAAAAGTATCCACAGACATGACAGACGGGAGAGATAGCATTATATATACGCGATATTTGATGATTATGATTATATTCTTGGAAATGGGCAGCAAGTTGAAAGTCATGGGGTAGACATTATCTGTATTATCTATTACCAGATTACAGTAATAATGGTTATGAATGAACAATGTATATTTAATTGTATGTATAGAGTGTCCACCAGTGGTGTAGCTAGTAAGTATTTTGTTTTGCCAGGGCACCAGTATGGGGGGGGGGGGGGGGGGGGTGCAATTTCGTCACAATTTAGGTGACTGGACAAAATTGTGATAATTTATTATAAAATTTCCTTTGTTTATTTCTGTTCCACTGTAACCGTGATTAAATGAATGAAAATGAAATGGGAAATGCAATTATTTTATGAGGGGGAGGGGGGTACATGGCGTAGAGAAAATGCACCCATCAGTCCCCCCCCCCCCCCCCCCCACTATAGCTACGCCCCTGATGAAGGTGTTCTGTGTGACATCCAGTTGATGTGCCGTATCTTTAGATTTAATATCATGTCTACATTTCTTGGCGGCCATGGGTACATCTTTTATGATATAAACAATATGAAGGACTTGTCTGAGTAGATTCCCACGGTCTGTTCCTCACCCTTATTGTTCATATACATTATTATAAACAAGTTGTAACGTAAAATTAATGCAACCGGCAATATATGGCCATGATCTGAGAAATAAGCACCTTTACGTATTTAGTTTGATATATTTATGCTTATATGCTCTTAAAAATTGAACATCTTTATAAGAAAGAGATTGGTAATTTGTTACCGTTTTCATATTTATATTTCTCATCGAGATCTGCTGTTTGGATTGGAGATGTTTGTAAACGCATTTCTAAAACCCATAACTCATTACAATTATATAGTCACTTAAATGTTGGCAACGTGTTTTATTTAGTCCTCCACGACGTAATGATAGGCTTTCATTGATTATTTGCGCATCATGTATCTTGAACGTGCTGATGGACACATTGATTGAAATGGCGCCATCACTTCAACCTCCCAATGCAACATTAATTCCAACTGACTGCATGCACCCTTGTGGGTAACTTACCGACTCATGTAGGTTTCTTTATGCTTACATATTCATGGTCCTTGTGTTCCAATCCATCTTTATGATTAATATAAAAGATTTATATAACGCATATCCCTCCGAATCTTTTGTATTTACTGTTTTTACTTGTGTTCCGGAAAATAAATAAATAAATAAATAAATAAATTATATCTGATAATATAGGTCTCTGTAATCATATAGACTACAGTCTATGCTGTAATAAAGTGATCTGATTATGTTGAGAGGTGGCCACCACGTCTCAAAAGAAAAGGACAAGTATGCAGTCGGACTGCATACTGTGTTACCATGGTTACTAGGATAAATAATTAAATGGAAAAGAGAAGGAGGAAGACAACGTTTCATGACTGTAAATAATTATGACCAAATCAATAACTGGACTGCTTATACGTGTTATTAGGGTAAGATAAAACTTATCACAAACAGGAACTCTGGCCGGAAAGCATGGAGGCGCATATAGCCACCAGCCCACCAACACCGGAAGTGGGGCGACACCACCTAGTGCATGATATTGTATGGCAAGTGTGCACTCTGGGTTTCTTTCTCAGAAGCTCTTTCACTTCTGAAGAATGTCCACTAATGTTTCTGACCTTCTCGATTCCCGCCCATTATTATTCGCTGACTTTTAAATGGCTTTGGTTGAAAAGAAACTGTAACAACTCCGAGGATATGAGACAGTGATGTAGCGTGGCGTGGTCGGACTGATTGAGGAGGGGGAGGGGGTGGGGGGCACACAACTGTACATATACTTTTTAATTTTTGTTTAGAGGGGGGGGGGGGGGGGCACACCTTAGTATTTCTCTATATTTCAAAATAGCAATTTCCGTATTGTTTTGTCAAATTATTATAGGGGGGGGGGGGAACAAGTGCCCCTCTGTGCCCCTCTGCCATACGCCACTGATGAAGTATAAATCGTGACTCTATTACAAAGAAGACAATTGAAGGTGATCAGACTTCAATCATTATCAGATCAAACGGAAAGAAAGGGCATGTATCAATAGTCTGGGTTTTTAGCCAATAAATTGCCCCTTTCTGAATCCTTTTGAATTCACAGTCGTATACCAACGTATCTTGAAATGTACCATTTTAAAGGAACATTTACTCAAATAATTATGTTCATCATCACTGTTCACTACGCAAATTCCTTTACGTGTAATATAATCAAGTTTTAATAAGAAATAAAATTATTACATTGTGAATTAAATAGTTTTCTGTTTTTTGATTAAATAGGAGCATCTAGTTGCACCATCTAGTTAATAGTTGAAGGAATGGACGCATTAAACAATACCAACAACATTTCCAACAAAAATGCAATTACGGATATGTATGCATTGCCCTAATTTACAAATAAAATCAAGCCTCAGTTGGTCCATTTTCAATTTGAAGTTTTCCGAACACGTTTAAAGAGTTAATAAAATATGTGTTTTCAATTATTTTAGGCAAATGTCTTATCTTGCTTTCCCCTAACATGTAAACACTGACATTATCCATTGAATCCGAACACAATGAAACGGAAGTTATTTGATTAATCCCATTTTGTCGATACATTATATATCTTCTTTTCTTTATTTCCACTAGTAAAACATTTTACAACACATACAGTTTCTGGGATCCGGACGTTATTGTAACATTCGTATTTTACTAAAAACGGAAGTTTTATATCGTCCGTAATCTCTAAATAATAAGGAGAAAACATGAAAACGGGCAAATCTGCGATGTTGTTCTTTCGAAACCATATCACTGCCGGTGAAGCATGACAAAGTAATCTCTTAATCTGGGACAGAATGATTGGAAATGTAATCTGAATAGATTAGAGGATATGTCCTTAACTTTTTACATTGAATCCTTGTCCTTCCCGCTTTTAATACAATTAATCATTATCTTGATTATGGAAGAGTTTTTTTCCTTCCTGCGTTCACTCATTCATGGTATTGTATTCAGTCATATTACGGGAGAAGGCAAGATTATGATTAATTACGAATAGCCCAGTAATGTCCACAAATGTTCCTGGTCATCCTACATAAGACATGATAGGGTTGGCCTTCAAAATGTCTGAGCTTACAGGACTTGTTGATATGTTCTCTCTGTGAATTGTATTGAAATACAAATAAAAGAGGTGAAAACAGTATTGATTGTTTGTGCATTAAAGACACTGCTTTCCGTCGTATAATTCACTTAATAACACAATGTTTACTCTTTATTTTCGAATGAATGTAAGCCAGTTGAAAGGAGAGCAATCACCAGAAGAAGAATATAATTATGCTAGATCAATAGTGTTGTGAAATGCTTAACGAATTAAAAATGAACATTATCTGACTTTGAATTTCAACACACTTCACACATCAGAATGAAAATCATGTTCCCATCTCAAGCGGATCCTGGTCTTGTTGATGTAGGAATATTAGATCGTCAATGGCATGATGACATACACAATGTTTATATAATGTTCGCAGACCGTCACAAACCAACATCAATCATACAATTCCGACAGATAGACAGAGGCAGTTCGAGTCGCTCTATTGTGCCTTTCGATGAACATCCGACACTAACATAAATCAGAACATTATTGTCGAGAAAGATGGGCGACATCACCATGATCACACAGTATCCTCAAGCATGTACTGTACACAGTGTACAAACCTGCTTGCACCCGAACAAAGAAAGGACGTACCGATCAGAGGCGGACCAGTTGAACGGGGGGGGGGGGGGGGGGGGGGCACGCAAGTTATTTTTGTGTGTGGGGTAGGGGGGGCACACGCTTTTATATTTCTGTATTTGTAACGAATGTCCCCCCTATGTTTATTGTATTTGTCAAATTATCGGGCGGCACCCCAGTCCCCCCTTACCTACGCCACTGATACTGATAATGTCATGACACAATTGAAGTCGCCCTTTGCCAGGGAGCATCACAAACCGACATAAATCAGAACATTTCGTCGGGTAAGGATGAGGGCAACAGTTCTAGGGACGCCATATACCAACCTAGATCAGCGAGTGGGCGGCAAACAGCTAGAGCTTCTCAATTTATTACCGTGTATTTATCTTTTCTCCTTCGCATAACTGTTATGCTACTGTACTACACAAGCTGGATGAATAGCACCAGTAAAGATGGTATCCCGAACAACGTCAGAAAGAGTTTGGAGCCACGTTTAGTTCACTTGTTTATTCGGAAACTTACTGCCCGACAAATGAATTCGGACAGTTTTGTCTTTTATAGTCATGTTATTGACTGGGTTATGACATTTATGTTGTATGAATGTATATAACTGTCACTTCAGAACTATGTGGGAGATGTGCGAGTGGTACATCAACTTTGCATATATATTTTACGCGATGGTAATAAACATCTGATAAATACAATTCCGGTCTTTGGCCTGTTGGCAGTCTTGCTATGCTCATCAAAATATCACATGTGTGGCCATGTCGCGGAATTAAACTGTCTAGCCGTGCCAAAAATGTTTTTTATAAGTTGGACTAGAACTTATTCTAGTGTAAACCTCTTCTATATGACATTGGTCACGATATAAAATAAATAAACATTCTTTGGAAGACAATAACTCCCAGCCATCCAATCTATCTCTTTCCAATTTTCTCACGCATCTGCTCTTGATATAGCATAATCTTGCACACAATAATGATTATACTGATTATAACAAAATTACAACAGTTAACAAGTTCGTAGACAAGTTCAAAACAAAATAAAGTCCCATCTGTTCAAGTTCATGATGGCACAAACACACACACACACACGTATTAGAAGTTGTTCCACCGCCATCTAGCATATAAAGGGTCAAACCTGTGGTCCTGATTCATGCAGCCATAGATGCTGCCACCCGTGAGCCGCTGAGATCAGGATGATGCTACTTCCCCCATCATATCCAATGTTCAGCTTGACTGATTTCGTCCTTCTTCTCGGGATATTGATTGAGATATTCATTTCTTCTGCTACAGTCTGTCAATGGCGTACCCAGGTCGGACTGGAGAGGGGGGAGTGGGGGGGGGGGGGGGGGGGGGTGAAGGGGGCACTTTTTTGTGAGTCGCCAAGATGCTACTTCCCCATCACATACAATGTTCAGCTTAACTGGGACTGGGGGGCAGGTGAATTATTGGAGGCACTTTCTTTATGTAACCCGCTGTGATGCTACTTCCCCCATCACATGCAATGTTCAGCTTGACTGAAATCCTCCTCCCTCTCAGGATATTAATGGAGAGCTTTATTTCTTATACTTCAGAGTGTAGGTTGCGTAGCGTGGTCGGACTGATTGGGGAAGTGGGGGAGGGGGGGGGGGGGGGGTACAGGTGAATTATTGGAGGCACTTTTCATTTGAGTCGCCATGATGCTACATGTACTTCCCCCATCACATCCAATGTTCAGCTTGACTGAATCCCTCCACCTACCCAGGATATTGGTTGAGAGCTTTATGTCATCTGCTCGATAGCGTGATGAACGTCTTACTTCCATCCCATAAAATGATCACTGCGTTCTTGCCAATTATGCCACGATGTTACCACTGTGTTTCTTTAGAATATCCAAAAACGAGTGTCCAAAACGACGGATTAAAATCATGCACGAACTATAACCACAATTGACATGTGTAATCTTTTTAACGATTGATCAGATTTTTATGGTTCATTTGGGATTTCCCTTCATATGTTTTCGTTAAGTGGTCTTTGTATTGATTTAAATAACAAATTATTATGTTAACAACGTGAATTTGATGTTCAATCATTTTTCAGGGTGTTTCCTGTAATCGTGATTTTAAATGTAATGGACATAAAATCCCTTTACGATGCTCTGCTTACATCATGGATAGTACTAGTACTATCCATGCTTATATGACTAACTTGTCGGTGTTCGTATGCCAACTTAATCCGCAATTTGACAGATAAGAAGGAGGAATTACTATACTTCAGCTTTAATTATGTCTCATACCAATATTTTGTTAAATAAGGTCATCCGTGCGTATCTAGAACACGTGGCTAACATCTAATAAACTTTGGACTAGATTTTCTCCTAGTTCAAATGACACGATTCCAGGAAAGGAAACCCCCAGACAACTCTGGCAAAACATCTTTGGTGGGAAAATATCATCGATGAAATTATAACATGTGCAAAGCTGTAACTCACGGGGACCCAAGGCGATACTTCAGTCCTGGAATGCCTACAAGAGCCCCGTAAATTGCATAGAGTTCAAACTCAATTTCAGAAAGCTATCTAAAAAATTAGAATATTATAAATGTCCCTTTCTTAAAAAGGTGCTTTGCCCTTTACATCGCCCATTAGACATAGGTCTCCATAAAAAAATAACTTTGAAAACTTCCTTTGCCCTAATGGATTGACACTTCCTGCCTTGTGTCTCATCAGATCTCATCAAGTCTACGTGTTATTTCTCCCAGGTCTGCACTAAAATGTCCGGAATTGCCTGACGCCCATACCACGGGAAATGACTGGGGTGGGACTAACGGCGATGATATGTATGAAACAGAAACATACCAAGGGATATCATTTTACTCCACCAAAGTTATTGAGCAAATTAAAAATACTACTTTCCGGAAAATTAAAATACTTTATAAGAACAGGGCCCGTTGCAGAAAGAGATACAATCGATTGTAAGTTACAATTAATTGTAAGTCGGATCATGTGTTCTAGATGCGCGAATCTGATTGGTTGAAACGCGCAAAGTTGCTGACTTACAATCAATCGTAACTTACAATCGATTGTATCTCTTTCTGCAACGGGACCCAGAAGTTGTACAACAATATTGATATATAATAAACCACAAAGGGCGTTCAAACAAAAAACAATTAAAACGTATAAATGCATGCACTTGCGATTACCGCATCATACACACATTTGGTGAGAATTTGTGTAAGATATCGACACATTATTCATCCATTATAGTTCAGCCAATAATGTCAGGACGTCATAGACAGTCAAGGTGTGCAATTCGCACAGGTGGTTCTTACGGAGAGCTACAGCTATGTCATCTATATCGGAACCTGATCCTGAATTTGACGAAGAGAAACATTTGTTGAATTATCTAAAGCTTTATAAACTTTCCTTTCTTCTTTTCCCAATATATGAGCATGCTCCTGCTGGCACAAGGAGCCACACCAGACAGGATAATGGCGCACACATATCAGTCACCAGAGACCTTCGGGTTCGGCAAATCTCACCAGTGGCTTACATCCTTACAAGGACCAGGAAACAGGCGAAGCGGGGCCGAAGCTCTGTCAGCTCCACCCGAACCCTATATCAAGTTTGACCAAGTAGTGGGTTTAGTCAATTTGTTGTATAATTTAGACCGTTCTCTTTTCTTTTCCCTATAATAGCATGCTCCTATTGGCACAAGGAGCCACACCAGACAGGAGGATGGCGCACACATGGCAGTCACCAGAAACAGCAAAGTTCTGCAAGTCACATACGTGGTTTACGAGAAGGCAGCTTAAGTTGTGCCATCTTCACCCCGACCTGATCCCGAGCGTGACCCAGGGAGGTCTGGCGGGCATCTACGAGTGCCGATACCAGTTCAGGAACCATCGCTGGAACTGCCCGATTAGCAACGTCACCGCAGTCTTTGGGAAGAACAGATTAAGAACAAGTGAGTCCAAACAAGGATATGTGTACGGAATTTAGATCCAACAGGAGACCATATAATATTTCAAGATAGCAAATAGACATGATATAATTATGCAAAATTAAACAGTTCACAGACAGGTCTTCTCTACAAATATATAGTCCACACATAAGACGGGCCAAGTGTACTTGAGCTATAGACAATTAAATCGTATTTGCCATACTTATTTTGTTTAATTTGTTTTACTTTCAAACTTAAAATATGTGGAAATGGACCCCGATTCTAGTTTGTACATGTATTCATATTTCCACCAACTATACATTCGCTCTCACTTGCTCACCTGCTCACCGTGCTCATGAACGTCATTGGTTTCAAGAATCGTTCTATTGATATCAATGATTGTCTTCTCATGTAGTGTGTTACTATTCTATATTGGCAATGTTATACGTTGAATATACACTCATATATCGATGTAAACATTTGTTTTCTGCTGATGGAATGGAGGCTAGCAAGAGGGCTAGCATACACCCTCTAGTTCTGTCTGCACGGCCGTTGACCTGGCTGAGTGGAAGTGACAATGATTATGACCTGGAATAATAGCCTGGAGAAAGGGGGCAGACGGTAGGTGATACACCTAGGCAAACTTTGCAAACAAGTGGCAGATAAAGCTCATGTTCTGTATGTGATGTGTGCGTGTGGGTGTGTTAATGTTATGTGTGCGTATGCGTGTGTTTGCGTGTGGGTGTGCGAGTATTTATGTTGTTGTGTCACTTACAACAAAATACAATCACTTAAAACAGAAAAAGTATGTTTATGCGTGTATGTGTGTTCATCTGTGTTTGCGTGTGTGTTTGTGTATGTCTGTATTTATTTATTTATGTATGTATGTATGTGTGTTGATTTGTTTGTTTGTTTTTGATTGTTTGTGTACGGAGATGTAATCATATATCTTCGTGCATCTAGACGTATGTTGTGTCTTGTGTGCGGAAGTGTTGCCTAGCCGCATCATATACAATGTACACCTGTACCGATATTATCGGCCACAGCTTCAAGCAAAATGGATGTTTCCTCGAAAAATAGCCCCAAGAAATTTGTCGCTAGTGAAATGATACCGTATCCCATGGATCCCTTCAGCCTACAGGCGATATGAACTGAGTGACAAGTGTGCTGTAACATTTAGATAACTTGGCGTTTTTGTTTAGTTTTCAGAATACATACACGTATGTTTTCACGCCTAATCTGTTTTCGTGTGCCGAAGTACAACTAACATGACTAAGGAGTATCTAGAGTCAACCACAAATTCTAGTTACGATTTTGACCTCTGAGAATACTCGTATAGCCTTAAGAAAGGGGTCGAACGTCAGGTGATATACACTAGATCCCACCAGACGCTGCATATATAGTCATGATAGTAGATGTGCTGTAATTGCACACATGTAGGTCACCGTACATTCGTGTTATCTAATGTCTATCTGGCCTAATAACTAATACGACTCTCGGAAACACGAGGTGAATGCACGTGATAATATTTAAAGGCTCCTGTTTGCCTTTAGAGTATTAAAATGCACACCGGATCACACCAAAAGTTAGAGCCTATTGAATGTCCTATTATTCAATCTTGATGGTTAGGTACCTATCAAGGCACATGTAGAAATCCAGACCAAGAGACAAGGTATAGACATCTCTACAATACGGAAGTGCATATGACCTGGCTATGACAACAGCCCCGAGAAATAGGTCGAGACGCAGGAAGATTCCAGGGTCCCTACCATGCCTACGTTGATTAAACCTAGGCAGATGTCCCACACGTGCTTTTTCGTGTCCGTTCTACATTCTATTTGGGTGCGTCTCCTGGTAGTTTCACTGGATCTTGCATGGCTGTCTCCAAAAACTTGTGATGACCCGACATAACAGCCCCCAGAAACGGGTCGATCTCGATAGCGAGATGATACCAGTATACACTGGTTGACCTAAATATAGGTGTACACGAGTGCACTGATTTACTGATTACTGGCGAACGTTGAATTTGAACTGAACTTAGATACTTGTACATGATCCTACATATATATTGTTCTTCCGCTCGCAGCTACCGTTTTCCTTATAATTATAACTTATATACGAACCGTTAACATAAGTGTGACACGAGATGCTCCAAGTGGTTATGTTTAGGATTAAGTTATAGGGTTATTTTTATGGTTTGGGTTAGATAACTAAGAATCTTTGTTTGCTATTGGTAAACTCATATATGTTCTATTGTCGTCGAGGTATACATGACCATGACATGGAACCTAAACGTTATAATTTAAATACAGTGAAACCTGTGTAAAGTGTAACCTAAGGGAAACTTAAGTGAGTATTGGCCACTTGAGGCAGATGCCCTCTATGGACAGGTTCTATAACATTGCCTTTACCTGCAGGATATCACCTTTTGTGGTCAGTGGCCACTATAGGCAGGTTGTGTGTTATAGACAGGTGGCCGCTGATATAGTTTTAACTGTAGTTGGCAGAGATATGAAATGAATAGTTGTGTGTTATAGACAGGTGGCCGCTGATATAGTTTTAACTGTATTTGCAGGGATATGAAATGAATAGTTTCCGATCTACTGCTGACAGCAAACCGGAAGTCCTTGAACACCCACAGTCACACTTCCGCTTTCACCTGTTGTCCCAGTTTCGTTGCATGCACTGCGTAGACAGCCTATGTCCTTGAAGTATGCTCGTTAGCGATGAAATACCTGGCAGATTTTAAGCAGAAGTGCTATATAGCTATATTACACGAAGAGCTTTTTAATATTTATGTGGATCATGACAATCAAAATCTTGGATTATTCGCATACATCAGACATTCATGTAAAGGGTGATGTGTTGTGCATTACAAACAAAACTCTGGGTTTAAACGCCTATCCAGATATAAGCGACATATAAGGGACAAGATGTACGGGAGGTAGATGGTTCTATCTAGCATGTCTAGTAAGCACACGAGGGGTTTCCCGTACCTCGGAGTGACCGGTCTCGACTGACAGACGAGCCGACAACAGGTCCTGGAGGCCAGTGTCCGATGACTCACTTTGCGTGGGAGTTGGCAGTTGCGTGAACTCAGAGTGTGATAGGATAATGTGAGTTGGGCCCCGTCGCAGAAAGAGATACAATCGATTGTAAGTTACAATTAATTGTAAGTCAGCTCATGTATTCTAAATGCGCAAATCTTTCAAAACGCGCAAAATCTATGACTTTTTACAATTAATTGTAACTCTTTTTGCAACGGGGCCATGGTGTTACTTAAAGGGATAGTTGAATTTTGGTTTAGAGGGCGCTGCACAAAATCAAACTTTTGTGAGAATTTGAAAGAGTATACAATTTTAATGACAGAATAAACTTTATTTGATACAAATCGGTTCAGAGACGGCTGAAATATAAATAAATATAGCCGATCGGAATAAATGATTACACTTTTTCCAAAATTTTCATAAGAGGTTGTTAAATAGTTGTTGATGATCTCTCTATTTAATCATTATTCTAACAAAACATCACATGCAATTATTTGACCATTCGTATGTCTCTAAATTTGATTTTTACCATTTCGGTTATAAACAGTTATTTTGTCTTGCAACATGGTCATTGCGGTCAATAGGTATGATATGTCATGTGACTAATGCATTAACGAGTCATGTGACAGTTGTTCAAATGATTGACGAACAAGCCAATCGGAACACCGGTGAGGAAATCGCTAATTGTCTATTTTATTGTACGATTTGACGGTCTGAGAGCAATTGTCACGGTCTCTTGCCAAATAACACATGCAAATAGGGACCGAAGAGTGACAAAATGAAACAGTTGGCATTGAACTAATTGGATAATTTCTGAAAGGTCTTCTAAAAGACGATCGGGGTGTTGAAAACATCTTAGCTTATGTAAGATGGGGGGTCCACTCCCTAAAGAAACTAACAATTTAGCTCTATTTATTTAGTCTTAAACTTAAGTCTTAAACGTGATCATAATACGTGTTGGAAATGGAGTTTATTGTCATATTATGTGCCTATACTCCTAATGAATTTATTATATATGTTAAACGGGAGATTTTTCTGATATTTCTGAGTTCTGACGAACAAAAGTGAACGTGGTTGATGACAAGAGGCACGTTTCTCCATCACCATTCGTACACTCATCCCTGGCTAGCAAGCAGCATCCGGTGATATGCCATGCAACAGTTCATGAAACGGTTGCTCGATGATGTTTATCCCAGGTAGGGTCCAATGAGGGGGCAATCATACTAATGGAAGGCCGATACGAAATGAATCATGTGTGTTTTTAAAATAAATTATTTAGTCTCTACCACAAATGTTGGTTGGTTAATATAAATATTATTTATTTTGTTTAATACGCATTGAATTAAATATAGTAACCATGGTAACTAATGTTACCACGGTAGCTTATCGCAACCATCCGAGTAAGGCAGTTTAGGTTTCCTACCCGGACCAATTCATGCGGAGAACAAAGCTCTGACCACTTGTTTCCTACCCGGACCAATGCATGCGGAGAACAAAGCTCTGACCACTTGTCCCCCAAAGAGGAGGGACATAGAATGATTATTTCCTCACAGGCAATGGCAGGGGAGGGGTATATTAGCCCCCTGTTCCACTTTGTTGCACCCCTGCACCAATGTTATTGATGAATTTATCAGACTGATGAACCATGTAGTAACAGTCATGTTTCCTCTACAATTACATCAGGTGGGTTGATACGATTGAGTTGATTAATCAGAATTCGGATATAATCATTGTGTAAAGAAATCACATTTCCCGATCGGAACAAACACTCTCTTATCAAATCAATTTAAAAGGGGAAGCCCGGTAAACCAGTTTTGCAAGTCACATGCAGGTGAAGGTCGGTTTGATTACAGGCTATTGAACTGCTCATCATATCTTGTTTTTATTCGCTTTGGTTATGGAGAAGAATGTGATGATCGTGGAATTATGATGTATCAAAAATATTTATCCCAATTTTGGTTGAACTTTCTATCGACGTGGAATGTAAAGAAGTGTGGGTATAAATACCGAAGATACGAATGAACATGAATAAGTCACCGAGACAGGTAAATAATTTCGTTTACTATTTTTTTTTCTTTCAAATTCCTGAACCAATATAATATCATAACACTTGTAGGGTTTTCGTATTTCTGCAAGAATTTTTTTATTTTTTCTTCTCCAGACTTCATAATGAATATTACCTTATAGTGAAATATTTGCTTGCAATTTGACATGTACATACATGTACGTCGAAAAGTTTACACACACACACAACTAAAACAATCCTTGTAAGTTATAACAGAAAGAAACACATAACGAACACACACATACAAACATGGATAAACACGACTTATACAATATGACCATTCTGGTAATCGTACAAATCCATGATCACGACGATCTCTAATAGTAATCTGCTTGTGTTGGGTAGACTTATGGCCAGGGTGAGGGAAGGTAAAGGGGCAAGAGGAAGCGAGGACCCTTCAAAAAGCAAACATCCATCCCGACAATAGACACGGTCTCTTATCGCAGCTTAGGGAGGGTGTCATCTTCCCTCCGAGGGGTGCATAGAGGGGTCAGAGGGGTCCAATCATAGCGGCTGAAAGACGACTTGACCAACAAGTTCCGTTTATATGACTTCACCCATGTTTTATGGGGGGACATACGGAGGTGGAGGGGGAAAGGCCATGAGGGTCAAAAGAGGGGTAAGGGAATGGCAAGAGGGAGTAATATGCTTATTCGAATCTCATCTCCTATTGCCCGCTAAAAAGGGAACGAAACTCACAGCATCGATTTTATTTCTACACAAGTCACTCCATTGAGGCAGACCCTATCGTCCCAATCATGTCAATACGCATTCGGATTTTTATAAATTTTTTTTCTGTTTTTTATTATTATTCCTATAAAGAATGAAACTTCGTGTCATATTATTATGATGAATCTAGATGATAAATATTCAATAAATGATACTATGGTTGAGGTTTCCCCCTAGTGTAATTTATTAAAATCAAAGGCTAGCATTTGGAATTTGGAATGCTCGGAACATGCTAATGTTACATGTTTATGAAGGGTTAGGGCTGTTCAATTAAAACAAAATAATAGTGAGAAAATTCAGCTAATGATTTTTCCCATCCATATCATACGGGTCTATATACAGGACCACACTCCTCGCGGTATCTGTCCCGCCCTTCGGGGGGCTGCGAGCACGGTGGTATATCGATATGGTTACCCGGACCAGAGAGGTGTGAGTCAACTGCCCAGACATTGACTGAACTGTTGTGTCAAATGCATGGTTTTACTTATTTCTTTTTGGTGGATATGGAGATTCTTATCCGCCTTGAAGTCATAAGTGACGATATGCAGGAATTTCTCTCCATCAGGGGGATAAGACAATAGGTTATCCTCCTGGTCGGAAGAATTCCTCAACGAACTATCGTCAATGCCTGATATGGTGCTGGGGAATTATTATAATATGCTATCAATCATGCTGCCAAATTACCCGAACACAGTCCTGAGGTATTAATTAATTTTCAATTCCTCAAGAATGACAGTATACCACGCCACGTAGACGAACGGAAATTGGCATCGTTATTCATCCATCGCACACCGACGGGAAGATGATTTCAATGTGGTTTTATTTCGGAAACGTTCTATTCAGGTGACTATACTGCTTGATAAATCTCTTGCGTTGTCGATTACATATCTTGTGCGATTTACAAAACAATTGTCTATCATTGGCCTTAATAACGTTATTCTAGACCATTTGATGAAGTTTCAATTTAAAAATCCTGAATTATCCTGGAATGTCTAAATAATATCCAGCAACCATGGCAACCATCTAGAAACTATAAGCTGTCATCTGACATCTGATAAATCCCGTTTTTCATTTTTTTTTTTGTAGCGTAATTGATCGGTTTGATATAATTTGTTTTTGTAGGTTCTATGTTGAATATTCGTCTTGGGGTTTCCCTTTGTTCATCTCTATCTTATTTTTGTTTTTGTCGTCATCGAACTCTTGAGTAACCTCTCGTGGGCTGCAGAGGTCGAGACACACAATAACAGGGGGGTGTTTCACAAGTTCTAAGTTGAACTTAGCTCTAAGTTGGACCTATCAATTATGGAAAGCCATTAGTTTCTATGTAAATTTGTTTAACATTTTTGTTAAGGCAGTTATTTTGATGAAAATCTGTTATGTTTGTTATTATCAGGGATCCTTGAAATTATTGATGTACATGTTTGTTGAAAGTCTCAAAAACTTGTATAAGTTAATTTGCTTCTGAATGTGTTTTATTCCAAGGCTACACATGGCTTTCCATAAGTGTTAGGTCCAACTTTAGAGTTAAGTTCAACTTCGAATCTTTGTGAAACACCCCCTGGTCGTGGATGCTCTTCCGAGCACGCGCCATTTTACTGCGTCCGTATCCGACACTCTGATCGTGACTCGGCAACAACCTCTAACAGGTTAATGCCCCTTGATCCAATCAACGCCCCCAAACAAACATAAACGGTTAAAATAACTTCGCAAAAAAGAAGTATATATGTATTTATTTAATAACGGGAAGAATATAAGAAGATTTTCATTTGCCACTGGTTCTTCAGTGCTTAAGAAAGCTAGTGAAGTATTAAACACAATTCCCAACTGAGGAGAAAGGCGGGATTAAATGGATACAAACAATGAAAAAGCAAAATTACAAATTCATACGTGTTATTTATGAGAGGTTTTTGAATATTTTCATTCACAACTCGGTCGTTTGCACAAAGGAAGCACATGCATACGTGCTCATCTGAGTAAAAAGGGCGCGAAAATGTTATGAAGACGTATATCTATATGGTATACGTGCCCTGTTACAGTAAACAAATCACCATGCTAAATCACACCCTTATTCTATGATGAAGTCATTTTTTTAGCTATAAATGTATATTACCATGGAAACCAGATCACCATCCTCAATCACGTATTCTGAGAAGTAATACCCTATGCGTTGAGGAGCAGACATCACGTTTGATACTGGGAAGGGGTGTCATAGGTTATCCTAAACTAGCAAATTACCCGTCACCAGATCTTTGAGTAAGATAATGTTGTATGTTGTATATTTGTATTTTGTTATTTTTTGTATCTATCCTGTAAAAAACATTTTGTCAATTAATGGAATCTCTGTTTGAATGGTTATGATATGATTTAATAAGTGTATAATTAAAAATACAATCTCATATTCACAGGCATATGCGTACACGGGGGGGGGGGGGGGGGGGGGGGGGGTTCAAATTTCACTTTGATGAAAAAGGGCTGTTTTGGGGTTTCCCCCCCCCCTCAAAAACATATTCACGGACACCATGAACCCCCCTCACAAATTCTTCACCGACACCCCCGCCCCCTTTTGAAAGAATCTTCACCAGTACCCCCTCTCGAGAAAATCTTCATCGACACCCCCCTCGCGTCGAAAAATATTCACCGACAACCCCCCCCCCTCGAAAAATCTTCACAGACACCCCCCCTTTCAAGATTCTTCACCGACACCCCCCCCCCCCCCCCCGGTGGTGATTCAATCTCATATTCAAAGGCATATGGGTACCCGGGTGGGGGGGGGGGGGGGGGGTGAGGACACCCACCCCCCTTACAAATTCTTCACCGACACTCTCCCTCGAAAATTCTTCACCGACAGCCCCCCCCCCCTCCCCACTCGAAATACTTGACCGACACCTGACCCCTCAAAAATGTTGGTTGAGGAAATAACCACCCCCCCCCCCCTCAAAAAATATTCACGGACACCCACTCCCCTCACAAATTCTTCAGCGACACCGAAAGAATCTTCACTGGTACCCCCTCTCGAAAAAATCTTCACTGACACCCCCCTCGAAAAATCCCCCACCCCCCATCGAGGTTCTTCACCAACATCCCTCCCCCCTTCGAAAATTCTTCACCGCCCCCCCCCCCCCACGAAATATTTGACCGACACCACCCTCGAAAATTCTTCACCGACACCCCCCTCGAAATACTTGACCGACACCCCCTCGAGTTACTTGACCGACACCCCCCTCGAAATACTTGGCCAACACCCAGCCCGTCGAAAATTTTGGTTGACGCAATAACCCCCCCTACCCCCCCCCCCCTTGTAAAAACCCTAGGTATGCTGCCAGCGATCACATGTCAAACAATAAACAGTATTAATTAAATCGTTGTCAAGTAGATCAATAACCCTAATTCCTTGCTCTTCTTGTTTACACGTTATTTACAAAAAGCACACATTTTTTATACTTCAGTACAACAAAGTATGCACTTCGAGCAAACATTTACAATTAGCCTGTATTCAGAAAATTAAACCAGTGACAGAGAGAAACCTATTTTGGTAGCCGTATACCCTGTTTTGCCAATTTTGCGAATATCGTGTTGAAAATGTGAACAAAAATCACCGATCAAATTCAGTCATGCATATACGGACATGTACAATCACACGAATGTGTGTACAATGTAGTAGATTGTGCGTTGACAATGCACAGATGCCGGACCTACAATATTCCGCTACTCTGTATATAGTCTATGCAAATTCCCCGCCCGAAGGTCGCTTTCGCTTTTGGAATGTACCGTCCGTTTCTTGATAGAAATACATATATTTCATCAGATTTGTTTTAATTCTATTCGAAAATCAGTCATTACAATTTTTAAATCCATATTATTTAAAAGTTTGAAAAACAACAATTCGCAAGCAAATTACGATAGTCTTAATTCAGGCGCACACAGCGGCACACGTGTTATTTCCGATTTGACAGGCATACGATAATGTGTGTAAGTAATTTACAACGTATCGATTCCAGGCTGAACAAAGACTACATAATGAAAGGTCATTTCAGCAACACACTTTTCACGGTACTTCCGTCGCAAGCATGTGCGATGATCAGCGCTCGACGCGACTGCATGGCAAATGAACGTGGAATATTGGCCGATTCATAACTGACCACTGGTCAAACTGACCCCGACCTGACCCAGACCACAAACCTCTATGGGTCATCACCAATCACTACCCAAAGTTTGATGTTGGTGCCTCAATGCACTACGAAATGCATAGATGGACAGACAGACAGACAGACATACATGATCGGCTACTTTAGTATAGTAGATGATGCTTTGAAGATGGTATATGGTTGCCAGAGTGCTAATCACTGTGAATGAAGAATAGGCGGCATGTGCGACACCCAACCCCCGCCGCAAAACAATAATCGTCTAGCCGCAACATGTTGGAAAAAATATGTATGTTTGTATTGTTATTCCATTTATGGAAAATGGTTCCTTTTATATTGATAAATGTACTAGGAGATCCATGGGCTTTCTCTGTAGTGCATTATAAACATGCACAACCGATTTCGATTATAACATATATAATTTAAACACAAATTCTCACTCCATGCTGATGACACACCCAATCATGACATTAGTGTGGCTAGGTAGTGAACAGGTTAATCCCGACCATATCACTACCATGTACAAATGGAACTTATCACTGCAATCCCAAGGAATCTTCGCTGGCACACTATGCTATGTGTAATTGTTTCAATAACACTTTCAATTGTGACACTGTCGGTGTCAGAGAGGGATCGCATCGATCCTGAGTGCAGACAAAGTCAAAGAGTTGTAATTGCATGCACCAAAGCAAAGATCATTGTCGGGTCTACCTCCGATCAAGAGGTCTGTGATACTCCCTCTGGGGTCGCAGGGCAGCCCCTGATTCCTCTGACGATAGGGGCATGGAGAAAATTCACCGTGTTACTGTTGGGGTGAGAGAAAAACAACTCGCGTTTACATGGCACAGCTGCCTATAGGTGGGACTGACTTTTATCAAATCGGAAGCTAGGTGACACCTCGATTAAGTGTGTGAATAAACAGATTATCATTATTTGCGTATTTAATTTCTTATCGCTAGAATATTTCCACAACTCATTTTCAGACGCTGCAGACATTTGGTCTCCTTTTTGGCGATTTGGAAATGGGGTCGTTCATCTCGTTCAAACAAATATTGTTGTCGGTAGAATATTTGTAATTTCTTGAAGTCTGAACAAATCGACAGTTCTCGTGTTTTTGTTCCTCCTTACCATTATGACCAAGGACCAATAGGAGAAACGATTGCTAAAGCGAAACGTCTTTATACTCAACCCTAACACTTAATTATGTTAATCCGTGACGAAATGTTCACATATCCATTACAAGAACGACTGACCAGAACAGCAATAGTTAAATAACAACAACAAACATTTACTGTACTATTAAAAACATACCGATGGGATTAATACGTTTTGTGGTGCCACTCTAACCCAATATCGGCCGAAAGCCACCTAATTTACCCAAAACGAGTTTAGTAAACAAACACATTAGCACCGTTAGGCTTCGGAATGGCTCTATTAAGTCGTCAGAATGACCAGTTTCTGATCCTTTCTGTCACGTTTGACAATAGACATTACACACTGAGAGAAGATGAGGCTTCCACATAACATCTTCTGTTATCAGTAGTTATCGCTTAATGGGATGCGATTATCATGAGAAAGGTGACCGAATGAGGCCTTTGATGTGGGTGGTTTGGGGTGAGCTCATTCAATGCAGTTTCTTGACATCTTAGTATAAATCGCCGAGAAGTTATGTTTGGTATAGTTAATAGAGACGATTGTCACATTGTCGATGTGTCACCACGTTGTATTCATTTAGTATACATTTTGTAATAAAGAGGACACCGCTTTACCATGTTACAATTTCGAACGTATAATACTTCTTAATATGGCATATGTTTCAAATTTAAACATATATATGATCGTATTATATTAACGTTACTACTACTAAGGTAGCAGCGTTGTGTTAGTTGATGATACAGGTCTATGAATGTAATGATAAATATACTTAGATGCGACCACTAATCCGTAATGTTGCAGAACCACAATAGAAGAGAGCGTATAATTTTAAAGAATCTGAATTTAGTGAATCACCGACAAATCAGAGATTATTAATCACGTTTACCGATCAGTTTATTCTAGGAATAAACGTGACTCTTTAGCAGACACGGGGATTAATCATGTTACTGTTTGGCTTGGATGCTACCGTGTTGGTATTTTAATTGAATGATAAATGAGGTGAGCAAAATGTTTCAATCTACGAGTCACAAACCACTGGCATTGATTTGGTCAACTTCGGGATTATCCTTCATCATAATATGTTAAACAGCACCATAATTAATTATCGATGATCAATTATATATTTACGAGTGTAATAATCATTTGGTAACCGCCAACATATTAAACGCCCCTCCATGTACCCTTCTCCCAGCATGCCCAGTCAAAATGTGACTGTTGTCTTGTACGCCATTTTGCTCCAGACACAGGCCTTAATTGCCCTTCCATTACCTGCTTGCTTGATACATGGACTATTCTTAGTCCAACATGTTGTTGTGTTGATCAGACAATCGGCCCTGGTTTGTTGATACCCTATTTCATACCTGGTCGTTCACCTATATGTACAGTGATGTAAGTCAGCAAGATGTTGTTGTTCAAGTTGATATCGACGCTCGATCATCAAGCACATCGAGTGGGGATGTAAAATGACGCAGCGAATTTTCCCAAGGCAGGTATTAACTTCCACCCCAATTTAGTCTGCCGCTCATCATGATTTTCTATATAAAAATGGGGTGGGTCTGTGGTCCACACCGTCCATTAAATAATGGCATAGCCAGAATCAGCTCGGTTAGACGGGGGAAATATCGGGGAAGGGCGCCCAGAAACAGGTCGTAGGGGCAGTCTGTGTCGAACCGATATTGTGTCTTGAATATCTTGTTTGTTGATTTTTTCCCGGAGTGTAGGTTGACCACATGGGGTATGGCTGCCCCTTCTTTTGCACCACCCCATAGCCTCATACTCCGCTGTTTGTCAACTTAGAGCGAACACATGGCAGTCAATTTTAATATAGTTCTGGGGAGAAATAAAATATGATTTTAATAGAAGACTAATGTGTCCGTAATGAATAAACACTCATAAAACACTCAAATATAATTTTTATAGCGAGTCTTTCAGGTCAGGGACATGGACAAAAACATAAAGATTATGGAAATTCGTTCCTAATACAAATCGTCATTTTTTTCTTTTGTTGATTTTCAGACTTGATATCGTGGTGGACAGGATAAATTTGTATCACGTCACAGACCCTTCGATGTGGGACAGATTTGAGAGACTGAACCTTTTTCCAACGATAGCGGCTTCCTCAAATATGAATAGGACAGGTCTAGCCCGGGGCTATAGAGCACACACGTCTAGGTAATAAGGACAAGGTGCTTCAACAATTTCTAGGTCATGACCATCAGTGGCTTTGACTAGCTAACGGGGGAGCAACGGGGTATTAACCCCCCCCCCCCCCCCCCCCCCCCGCCGCCTCCGCTCCCACTTGTCTTGCCTATGTTGCCCACTCACTCGCCATTTGGGCCAAAGAACTGCATCATGCTTATTGTTAAGGCTAATAATGATAATAAAAAAAAAAACTTGTGTATACCCAGGGAAACAATATGTTGATAAACACTGTACTGTTCTACAATCAGGCTCTGTATTGCCCCTCTCCGACCTATAATATGCAGAGCCCCTGACTAAAAGGAAATAGGTAACATTGTTTTAGTATGACCTGGGCCCCGTAACATAACACTTTATGATTAATCGTAACAAAAAACGTTTCTGAGCTCTAACTGGGGCTAGTTAATATTGCTGTTCTAATGGTCAACCCTTGTTTACCCACGCCCCCCCCCCCCTCCCCCCTCCGACTGACTCTGGCTACGCCACTGGAAGCTCCCGTATGAACTGAGCCATTACAGTCATCACTGTTATCGTCTGTATCACGTCAGTCAGTTGTAAGCGATATCACGTCGACATGCTTGACCTATAAATGAAGTATTTGATTTAAGAGGCGTTAATTTACTCTTGTAAATCCACGTAACACCCTTTAAAACTACGTTATTGTCATAAACTTAAGCATTGATTATTTCAAGCAACCCGTACATTTTCATTTCTTGAGCGAGTACAAGACACTTTGCAAGTTGGCATGATGTTGCCTCCATTTTCTATGGATGCGTACGATTTTAGATATACCTGTTTTCTTTTAATTATACAAATTGCATTTAGTGCCTTTTGAAATTAAAGACTCGACTACACAAGAAGGGTATACGTATGCCCACTGACCTCATGAAAGGTCATTTGTAAGAGGTCACCACCCGAGAGAATATACTTCCCTTTAATATTAGACAGCCATTTCCCATTGATTGTGTCGATACGACCATATTGAAACTGTGACTAATTCCGCGCTAATTTGACCTGCGAGGTAACGACTCAGATTTTAAATGAAAATGATACCAATTATAAATATATTCATATCGCGTATTTAACTACCTAGTATGGTTTGGTGTTATACCTTAAAGGGGTAGTACAGTTTTGGTAAGGCTGAGCTTTAGTAACCAACATCTTCACAATAACATTACAAACTAATAGTTATAACTCCACCATGCTCGAAATGTATAGAAAATTACAAACGACTAAGTAAAAAAAGCCATTAAAGACAACTCGAGAGGTTTATGGTCTTCAAATTTTGAAGGCGTTTCTCCCGAACATGACCACGAAGAACTGTTCACATAAAGACGATTGGTTCATCTCGGATATGAGCCGCCATTGGGTGTTTGGATTGTTGTGTCAAGGCACTTCGAAACATGTTCAAAGAAAACAATTTTGTTCTAGTTGAACACATATCGAGAAAATGGAAGAAGAAGAAATTAATAATGATGAGGAGAAAAGACTTGGGAAGCGTGCAATGGAATTTCCGAGGTCAATGTTAGAGGCGTGAGGTCTGCCACAAGATGGCACCCCGAGGTTACGGTTCGGTTCTCCCGCACATGACCATGGAGACCCCATGTAGCAACATGAAGATTGTTTCTGTCTTTACATTGCCTAAGGTGTTTGGCTTGTTATTTCAGGATGTTTAGACAAATGTTACAGAAGAGTGGACTGTTTTTTGTTGTTTTGTTGTGTTCTTTAACGTAATTAATCTTTTAGTGACGGTTAAATTATTACGTTTTTCAGCGAGGGTGATGTCAAAAGCCATTTGTACTATTAAAAAGTCAAAGACAAAGTTCAAGGTCATGTATCAACACGTCATGAAGATTGTTTTAATTCAGCTGGCACTGCCTTTGGGGTCCTATTTAGATTGTTTGTAGAATGTTTCTAAACATTTTGAGAGGATGGCAATCTATGTTTGTGTAGTAATGCAATGTAAAAACTGTGTGAATTTACTGTTCACAATAAGTCAATCTTTAGCGCCTTTTTTTTTTTTTTACTCCCGTCTTTGTTGCCCTGGTTACACCACTGCAAGTGGTTTGGACTGGTGCTTGAAGATCATGGATTCAAATCCACGACCTACTGATTGCGTGACAGTCGTTCTGACCACTAGACCGCTATGTATTTTAGTATTTACTCTCAATAATGGAAAATCAAATACTACCGAAGTTGAAATGTGTTTAACTTAATACATGACATTTGAATCACTAATCGAAAGTTAAAGGTGGTTGGGATTCGTAAATCAGACGCGCGGTGCCATCTTGCGAACGCCTTGTGCACGGTGCGTAACGCACACTGGTCCAGTGTAATGCAGTGCGCACCAACTAGCCTAGTTCAAAATGGCGACCCGCGTTGTAGTATCCCCACGCCTGCCAATCTTTAAGTTCAAGTAGAAGCAGCTGTCGTATATCATCAAACCAATTGCAAATACTGCAAAAACCGTTTATCACAAACGGTTTTATTTCGTAGCAAATATATGTCTGTACATTCCACCCTTTCCTTTTTGTTGTTTATGAATGCGAAAAGCATAAAACAACTATAATTATTCTCTTTGACACCAAATCTGTTATTTTTCCATTGAACCGTACAATATGGGCGCAAACAGTCGCGTCACTTTGGCGATAATGAACTTTAAATCACCCATGAATTATGGACGTTGTGAAGAAATACTTGGTAAACAATTTGAGAAGTGTCCGGACACCGGGTCAATGGTGTTACGCCCCTATTGGCCGATTCCTGGGCAGATTTATTCAATCTGTTACTGAGCCCCTTAAAGCCAAAATTGTTAAATTGACGTACATGAACTTTATAACTCTCGTGAGCCTTTCGAAAGTTCCGACTAGAGGAGTTGCAAGCCATGCATCTTCAGTTCTTCAAACGTTTAAGGTTATACTACGAAGTTTGCAGTTTATTTCATACGATACTAACTGGGAGGATGCGAAAAGAAAACGAGTGTGATATTTAATGTTCATGTTCTAGTTGGAAGCATTACTTCTTAAGTTTTTATTTTGTTTTCATTTGGGTCGATGGATATTTAGTAGAAATCTTCTGCAATGGAAATCGAACCATATTTGCTGATGTGTTAAACGAATAAAGAGAATGCGATCATAAATGATAAGATGAAGTTATCAACAATCCCTGCAAAGACGGACAATATCTTTAACTTTAACACCTTTAGTTTGGATTCTTCCATGGAGGTGAAAATGGCCCCAGCATTTATGAGACATGATAGATTTGTGTATGATTCATGTTGACAGTTATGTAGAAGTCTCTCTGATAAAAGAAAATTGCCAAATTTCACACGCTACTCCCTAGGGCTGATCTTTCTATATGGTCCGACAATTGAAAACAACCACGCTAGTCTGGTGTCAAAATTAACACCATTGGTGTCTAGGGTGAACCGGGATTAAAGTTCGTCAACAATTGGTTGATATTTAACTATTAGGCATGGCACGAATTCATGACACCGAGCGCAACTATTAATAAGTTTGCATATTGTTCAAATTATAACGGCAGTAGAAAGTTGGAAACCAAATATTGGTAATTCATTCTTTACAATTTATGAAAAATGTCGATAGTAATCAAAGTTAGTTACCTCATCTGCAACTTTGCTGTAAGTGAGTCCGCGGTTTGTGGTTGGGTATGTGTGTTGGTGTAAGGTGTATCATTTTTGTAAATGTGTACATATGCTCGCGTGTGTAAACATTGTTTGTGTTTTTGAAAAGAAATGTTCACCTTCACTTGCTGACAGGTTTCAAACTATAATGTGATCATGGAATTTTAAGTAAACAACTGTTCATGTCTCTGGTTCTGACATAAGTAGGCCGCAGAGTATGCTGTGTGATTGTTCTCCTGGACATGTCCAAATATATCAAATTGGCGATTTGCAGCTGTTTTCCTAATCTTTGTTATTGCTCATGTTTGCCATAACGGCGGAATGCAAAATCTTCATGGAGTCGACGAATCGCATTCTCATGATTTAAAGGTAGTTCAGATTCGTCAAATGAGATGCGCGGCGCCATCTTGCATACGCGTTGCGCACGGTGCGTAATGCACGTTAGCTCAGTGTCATGCGGTGCGCGCAAACTAACCCAGTTCAAAATGGCGACCCGCTATGTAGCATCCCCACGCTTGATGCCCTTTAACGATAGCACTCAAATTTCTATATTCGAATCGCTTCTCTATTTTAGTTTGACAAGTCTATTATTGCACGTAGAAAATGGAATTATCTCACATTCAAACAACCATTCTAACCATACATAGAACGAAAGATAAGGTGAAGAATAAAGATACATACGATAATTGTTTCAATCACAATACATCATTACAAACTATCTTAAAAGGTAGTTCAGAAAATATGTCTCTCTATTCTTCGTTCCCACTGCTTTCATGACCCCCTCCCACTCCAGAAGGGGTCAACACCCTTTGACATTGTTTGTGAATGACCTAGAAGAAGATCGGGGATGTCCTATTTCTTATCGCCTCTTCTATCCCAGTTCCGGTTCTCCCCCCTCTCAAAATAAATCTCTCCCACCACCCCCCCTCCACATTATTGTCTCCAACTTTCTTAGTTTATGGTTATATCCTGTATATGGTCTGTTGTACTTTTGCTCCGGGGTACATATAGGGGGCAGCGGACATTGGAGAGATTATTATATATCATGGATGGTAGCAACCAATAACCATCGTGCTTAAAATAATAATGTATTCACTATTTCACTGGCCACTCTGGGCATGGTTTGTTGAGTTTGTGGTTTTCAGGTCGGCGAGGACGACCATTTGACGGAAGTCCAATAGAAAACTTACAGACGGCGTGGTACAAATAGATAATTGTCTAATATTTTGGGTAGAGGTTATTAGTATAGAAAATGTTCACTTTCAGTTTCTCGGAGAGGGAACTTGAAAGTAGGATTGTTAATTCTCACACGGAGTGCTGGCGCTATTTTGAAAGGTGATCATGGTAATACACCTACTTTTTACTATTGTTTGTAGAAGTTCACGAATTCGCACACCCATCCTAGCCGATTCCAGAGACCTTTCAATCTCAACTCAAAACCTTCTCGAGGTTTTCCATGCCCCTTCGAACAATGTGAAAAATACAACATATAAAAGGAAATCTTCTAAAATGTATGAATTACATAGAGTGTGCCCTCAAATAATTAGCGAGCCCCAATCACCCCCCCCCCCCCCCCCAATCACCCACGTCAAGCAGTCCAAACACGCTACACTATAATGAGTTTTATCCTTGATTTGATTTGAAATTGTCATTGTGTCTCAATATTTTAGAATGAGATTATTGAGATTCATGGTTCCATGCTCCATGCGTATTCATAACGTTTCTCCAACCTCTCATACTTTTGACGATCTGCAACCAAGTGCACACAACCAGAAGAGTCAAGGTCTTCACAATTCACAAACAATTATTCGTTTTCGATTTAATTGTGTTGTTTTTCGTTATGCATTTTGTTGGTTTCCGTAATGCCATTTAAGGCCTTCGGAGCTATCAAAATATATCCGGTGATCATCTTAATCCCGCATTTGACGTTCACCAGACGAGTGACCTTTGACCTACGATCAATGTTAGATGTCACTCCTATATCTCTCTGGTATGATAACCTAAGCAATCACACAACTGTTATTCGCTTGACTGTTTATTCAGAACGCATCATTAAAGGGGTAGTTTAGTTTTGGTAGAGAGGGCGCTGCACATCACAATTTTTTGGTGAGGTAATGAAAAACTGAGTGTCGAATTTGAGAGAACATGCAATTTTAATGGCAGAATAAACTTTATTTGGTCAAAATCGGTCCAGAAACGGCTGAAATATCAATAAATATATCTGATCTTATTATTATTTGGGGCCCAAATAATTAGATGAATTTTTCAAAAAATTAAAAAAATGCATACACCTTTTCAAAAAATTTCAAAAGCGTTTTTTAAATAGTTGTTGATGATCTCTCTATTTAATCATGATTTCAATAAAACATCACATGCATAATTTTGTATGAAAAATGCTTAAAACCAATGCCTTTTTAGAGAGCGCCCTCTTGTGTTTTAATGGCTCTTTTTGAATGATAATGGGCATTTTACTTAGTCGTTTGTAATTTTGTATACCTTTCGAGCATGGTGGAGTTATAACTATTAGTTTATAATGTTACTGTCCAGGTTTGGTTACTAAAGTTCAGCCTTACCAAAACTGTACTACCCCTTTAACATGTTGACTGTAAGATCAACCTGCAAAACAAAATTCAATATAATTATACATTTTTACTGAAAACATTAAAACCTTCTATAATGACAACAAATAATTCTCGTCTTATTATTACTTTGTGTATTTTGGGAAATGTGAGGGGACATTTTATGGAGTAAATAAACCAAATTATATTTATTTGGAAATGTCACTATTTAGCTCCAAATCAATAAGACTTTTTTTTCTTCTCCTGAAGTACATGAATAAGTCAAATGATATCGATTGTCGGGATCATTATACCTTAAATAAGAAGTCGGACAGTATTCGTCTCCTTTGGAATATTAAAGTATGTAAAAGGCTACCTGAACATAGAATAAAGATGAAGGCAACTAAAGTGTATTTCTAAAACCATCTCACGAATTCCGTATGAAAACATAGAAATGCTAAATACCAAGTAACATCTTCATTCCCAACAGGGGATTCAAGAATGTTTCAAGAGAAAACAGAAAGTGACATAGTTCTGACAATATATAATGATGTCTGGAGAACATAACAGCCAACATTCTCCATGGCTCTTCTGTCTTTTGTCTTTACTCCCCCGGGGTTTCTCAAGGAGAGATCAATCATGATGTGCATAACGGGCCAGACATTATCTACATTCATCCATCTATTATGAGCCCAATACAGAGCTAATGGGGTGTAATGCTCCATGGAGTTAAACGATGATGATATTGTCACTTAGGAATGATTTACTGCCTGACTGTTTGTCTCCGTGTGTGTTTTCTTGCTTTCATGACATTAGCTCAAACTTGTGACAATTGCTCCGTTATTAACTTCCATATACAAAATATATTACTACAGATTTCTTACCCAAATAAAACAAAAAAAATAAATAACCCTAGGTTGCAGTCCCCGAAAAAGTTTGAAAACACCAAAATGGTCATAACCCTCACATTTTGGCGCAAAACGAGCTCATTAACGAGTTAAATTAACAAATTTCATACCCAAATAAGCCCATTTTGGGACTAGTTGTGGTCGAAGACAGGGCGGACAATATTCGGACAAACGACCTCAGTCATGATTATCAGCCCCCCTGCAAAAGTTGTCGGTTCCCCAATGTCCTGAAGGACCCCTTCCATTGGTCCAGCGATACGCTCCCCATCTCCCCACGCTGTTCGTGTGGGGGGCATTAATGATGCATTCATAATAGTTATGTTGACAGACTAAAACAGTTTGAGTTTCATTTTACTCTGTATGTAGTGACGGTTCATCTATGCTTACCCATACCATATATATTTTCTCAGGTACTATAGTCTTCGGGTTGATGCCATTTTCTTATTTCATACATGTTATACATGATATAGTGTATTTGGGAGTACATTTATTAATGTCATGTTTTATTTAATATTTTGTCAATTAAAATATCCATGGTGTTAACATGGTAAGTATGTTAGTATGTTGTTTATTATTTTAACCATAAATCGAAAGGGTGCTGACTTATCTTAGTAATATAGATTTCAACATTAACTTGAGATCCGTTTGCGATGTTGACGTTTGCTTTATTCTCCTGTGGACATTATCGGATCGTAAAAATGTGTTTTTTATTAATATTTGAGCTTGGGTAGGAGTCATTGAACCAATATATCCACTAAAATAAATTCTTTAATTGGCAGAGAGATAGTTAGGAGATCGATTGAAAATTAGAAGTATCATGGAAAATAGCTTCGAACGAGGATTTGCAGTTTCTTTGGTTCCACATAAAATCAGTGTTGATTGCCTTATTACGCAAACATGGCAAATAACTATAGTTGGTATGTATATAGTTTATTTTTAACTTTGAAGGAGCTTATCATATTACGACTATATTGCAAGTCAATACTCTAAGGCGAATAGCCTGCACTAAAAACTAAGGACGCCTGGTAATATTTCACACGTTTTTCTTTGATATTAAATTGAGAACAGAATGGTTAATTTATTCCTCATTATGGCACCTCGCTGGGTTTTGAACTACTTTGAGGATGGATTATCATGCCTTTTGTTCAAGCAGTCGGATCCTCTGTGTTATCATATGGTAGCCATCATCATAATCCCTAAGCATTACAAGATATTAGAGCTGATATTGATAATAATTGGCTCTCTCAATGGATGATTAGTCCCATAACGAAGCCGACAGAGAAGCGGGAATTTGCCATTCGATCTGGGGATAATTGGCGGACGGGGATCAATCCGGGCGGGAGAGGACCGAAAGGGGAGTAGCCACGGGCGTACGGGACTCAAACTTGATCTAATGTAGGGATAGGAAGAGATATATAGAAAGAATGAGGGGCAAACTATGTGTTCTCTGAAAATTAAACATTGACATTACTTTTTTCGATCAAATGTACAGAACATACTCTTTTCATAGTTGACGATATAATTGGAGAGATTAGATCCGAGGTATAAAACAGCAGTTTGGTGCCAAATGATGCAATAGTTTGTGTTTTGTTGTCTATAGAATTGACGAGGACATGAATGATAGCAATATATATTTTCTTTATTTTCACACATAGTCTACCATTGTCTACGACGAATCACATTTATGTTAAATGTATTATTTATTCAGAATAAAATAACGTATGTCAAAATGTCATCTGTATATGACATGAGAAAGATCCACAGTCGTGATAAGAAATGTATTTTGGCGTGAACAGATGGGAAGACGTGTTATAATGCTCCCCATAGTGTTAAAATCATGATGAGAATTTATATTAATAAAGTAAGAAAATAATGTAATATATTGTGCACTGTTCGCGTCAAATTCGAATCAATTTTGGATAATACATACGTGTTTCATAGGTCACACGTAGGTATTAGATTGAAGACAGATTTTGAGAGATACTGGAATGAGATAATACTGATTCTTAGGTGAGAAGTGATTTGGAATGGTTGCGATGGGGATGGCATTAACCATATTATAAGGGGCCTATCTTGTACACGAACTATCAGACTACATTGAGGTACTAGTAAAACAATACCAGCTGCCTGATTAAACTAGAACCTGGGCCAGCTTTCGTCATCGTCATTTCATTTGAGATCAAATGTACATATGTGTGGGTCAGAAGTCACGTAGTTATAGATATGATGTTGAAGTTAGAATGTGAGAGATTAAGATCAGAAAGAGAAATGATTTTGAGGTGCGAAATGATTATAGCAAAGTTATCACGATGTTCGCAGTTTTTAATATTGTATAAAGCTACATAGGGTCAACATCGCATACGTGGGTCACATCATGAAATGTTGACAAGGAATTTCAACTGATTTTTAGTTAAGATATATCAAGGAATATATATTTGTTTGTATTATCAAGGAATATGTTACCACTGAAAGTAACAAATCATCGATGTCTATGTATGGCCTGAGCTGAGTTGAATGCACGGTAAAGTATGCATTATGCAGGAACGACTGGACAGCGCGACTACCCTGCACAATCATTTGCCGAGATCGCGCCTGACTTCACCACTCGCCAGATATTCTCCATCACGCGCTCAGTCCTGATCCTGCATGCATGCAGCGCAGCCATTGCTTGCTTGATACACGAAGCCTTGCTAAAAGGCTATGTATGGCCATGGTTGAACAGTATCATAATATTGGAAGAGCATTTACCGTATCTAGCTACCATGGCTACAGCATACCCATTTTGCGACACGAGGATGCCTATGTGTGGGAATTAAGCATAATTGTAACCGAAGCAGGCCCAACCTTTTATCATTTGATACACTTTATGATGGGTCCTAGACTCGGTAGGACACCAAATAGCCCTAATTATATTTGCCTATAACATTTTTGCCCATTGGAACCTATATAGCAATGGTCTATATTTTATACAACATTGCGTTTAAATACAATTTTCAAGCTCAGAATCACCGTCAGGGAACGTTTTTTTTTCAGGCATCTATTTTTTACTTGCAAAACATAAGATCGAAACACATTTAATTCTGCTAGGAGGGGGGGCTCCAACTTGCGAGCGTGGAAGCTCAAGCCGCTTCGGGTGGGGTCCAAGGGGCGAAGCCCATGGGAGCTTTTGGATTTTAGCTTTGCAAAACCCCCAAATCAATACGCAAGCAACAATCAAACAAAACAAGCCTGAAAGGGGGGGGGGGGGAGTTGTGGCTTGGTATCAGGAGCCCGGCCCCTCGCTACGCCATTGCATAGTGTCGATTCTGAGATAGACAATTGTATTTAAACGCACTATAAGTTTATATCAATGATACAGTATGAGACGACATTGCGTTTCGAAGCGTTCAAGGGTAACCGATCCCCACCAATTATGACACGAACTGGGCGTAATTCGATGTGGATGATAGAGTGATTGGAAGCCAGATGGGATGGAGACCCGTGTGGTGAGAGATGAGGTGAAGAGGAGCATTCAAGAGTCTACCAGAGACATTTGATGAGGCTATGTAGGGGGGGGGGGGGGGGGGTCGTAGGAGGGCACGGGGGCACATCTCCTCCTGATAAGTTTAAAAGTAATATGGTGACGAAATAAAGAAAATAGCGTGCCCTCATTTGACTTATTTGCCGCTCACACATCAGTAACCCCATGCTACGCCAGAATGGCCAGTGACCCAACAGTTGCGTAGCCATGCATGGTAATTCACTAGGGGATGGGGAGGGGGGGGGGGGGGGGGGGTTGCTCTGACTGTGAAAACAAGCGCCAGTTTCGATAATGACTTTGCATCTCGAAGTGAAATTATGTCATCTAACACAATATTCCAACTACCGCTTAGTTCTTGGTAAGCCTTGATTGTAACAATTATTTGTTGAGGTTTTCTTGTGGTCGTTTGAAAACGGACCTTAGAGAATTTTGTTGAAACAAAAACAGAATAATATGTTTACTCAGAAAGAATAATACTACGTCGCACAATCATCAGTCAACAGACATCAGTCATGGTTATAATCTGAAAATGGAACCATTAAATCATAGAATCCTTGGCAGCCCGATTGCAGCCATTCACAAATGTGTTGAATAACCTCACTTTATGTGTCGTGACCACAAGTTCCGGCTGTTCACTGGATGTTTAATTTCGTATTTGGCGAAAAATATGATATTCTAAAGTCGTGATATATTTCAAAAAGTGTTCCATAACTCTTGATGGATGTCTGAATCTGAGAGGTGAATGGTTTCGGTGGCCCCGGTCCGCGACTCATAAATTGGCGCTTTCTTATCCGGTCTGTCCCCTCTCAGGCATTAGGCGCGATGATTCGTCTCGAACATTCACGCCAAATACAGTGTATGTCCCATCTTGACCCCCTGCGTTCGTCAGAAGGCTACAAACAAGATTTAGATTACATAAGGTATTCCACAAGTTTTTTATATTTTTAGTACAATATTTTGACACTTATCACCCTCAATCGCATCCTTCACTATTATCCTAGTGTCAAGTTTAATTCATTAAATATTTCTTTAGTCAGACTAATGCTGATCTTTATGGTGCAATGTTGCAAGATTATTGAGATGATTATAAAGACGAAGATCAGTAGGCATAAGTTTTCCTTGTCAAACAAACAGTCATTATACATTTATAGTTGAGGGAAGCAGGTCGTAAAGATGCTGTAAAATAATCTTTATGTATTGACTAAGTAAATATGATGATATAAATTAGGTCAGCACGACCCAACCCCACATACTTGTCACACGTCGTAGCTCCCTAATGACCTACATTTATATGCAGATATCACACGTAATGCCCGTATTCAGGTATTGATCAAAGTTTCGACTCTTTAAATTGTAAAATTCGAACGACAATCGATAACGGAAACTGTGATATTGTTCATAACTTTGAATTATCTTAATTTGAAATGAAATAAAAATGAATCTTTCATAATACCACACCCTATACTTAATAAGAACAATCGATCTCTTTTTGTTTTAATTATTATTTGTATTGTATTTATTTATTTTCCGAAATCACAATTAACATGATTAATCAGAATAGGAAGAATAACTGTTCATAATTCACTGTATATTAAAATGAAATAGATTCGGACATGTCGGAGGGATGGCCCAATCAGCGCATCTTTGTAGACATGGCTGGTCTTACTGAATTGGGGATATGGAATAGCAATGGTGTCTATAGGAATCACTGCGACACAGACATACTCCTGAGTGGGGCGCATGCGACTGCCACTTCGGCTTTGCTTTGTCAAATCCAATATACTTGTTTTTCAAATCGCTGCTCTTCGACGTATCATTGTCCAACGTATTAAATAATGTGCATGTTTATTTTATCTTCCACCAGGGAATTCCGAGATGGGTTTCCTACAAGCAGTGGTCTCAGCGGGCATCATGCACGACATCACCAAGGCGTGTGAGACGGTGACCATCCTCGAGTGCGCCTGCGACCGCCACTTCGTCTTTGAATTTCCCCTCGCATAACTAAATGTGTATTTTTCTTTTCTCTTCCACCAGGGAATCCCGAGATGGGTTTCTTGCAAGCCGTGGTCTCAGCGGGCATCATGCACGACATCACCAAGGCGTGCGGCACCGGCACCATCCTCGAGTGCGGATGCGACCGCAATTACGGCGACGACAGTCCCGACGTCGCCTGGAAGTGGGGCGGGTGCTCGGACAACCTCCGGTACGGCAACCACTTCACAGAGATGTTCATTGACGGGGCGAGAGAGCAGAAGTCAGCGGCTGACCTCATGGCACTATCTAACTACCAGGCTGGCAGGAAGGTTGGTACACGTGTAGCATTTTCCTTTTCTCTCTCGATAGCTCGAGTGTCACTATATATTTACTCTAGTTATTTATTTTTAAAGAAGTAAATGCATAAGTATATCAAATGTGCATTTGTTAATGTATCTGCTATGAATTGGTTGGTTTGTTAGTTAATTGTTGGTTATTAGTTTGAGAGACAATATTGGACCTGGCCTTTCGAACATATTCTATTTCTTCGTCGGAGAATAAGTTAGTGTGTTAGTTTGCTGTTAGGTTATCTTGATAAGTAATTATGGCATTGTATACATATTTATTGCATCTGTTGTACATTCATTCAATTTCGTTCATCAATCTTATGTCTTAATTTGTTTGCTTGTTCAATTTCGGGTTTCATTGTCTACTCATGATTTATCACTGTATTACTTTGTTTAAATAATCATACATATTGGCTTAAAAATAAGATTTGCAATCGCCGTGTCAATACAGCATTCGAATTAGTAAATAGTCGTTCAAAATCACATCGGAGCAAGTGAATTTTCACAAAGAGCATACCTTTTCATCAATGGTCATTCAAATTGGCATGTAGTTTACGCTGGCGCCTCTTCGGTCATTCGAATTCGTGAAAGGGTATGCACCAAGTTGACATTTGGCTGCACATTCGCGAATTAGAGTGCCCATAAATGAACTCCTGTGTCTATTCACGAAAGCTTATGCGTATGCATGAATTCGCTTGCACTTATTCGGAATTTGAAAGACGATTACGCGGCAATGCGTGCATTTGAATGACCCTTTATGTATTTGATGGGAAAAAAAGTGTCAAATTGAGCGGGAAAACCTATAATATCCCACAAAAAGGTTTTTGACCAAGAAATCATTGACGCCGCTGGATGAAATTAAAGTCACGTAAAATCTTGCAGCCCTATTTCTACAAACGTGCGTTATATGTAAACATTTCAACACATTAATATTGGAAGTTTCACGGGACTCCACGGGAGAGATCGATCGTATCATAATAAACACATTCGAAATCTTATGTTTGTTTTATAATAGTGTTACTTATAAACTCAGTTGACCCTAAACTATCGCAAAGTACGCAAACAGGTGAATCGCAAATCAATCAAACTATTGGTCTGTTCCTAAGATGTATTTTTTCGACGGTTGAATTAAATTTGCTACATTTTATTTAAAGACCTGCGTGGGGGAAAGGTGTTAGGAATGTGATGTGTCATCGATGCTTTAATGATGCCAAGAGCATTACACTCACGATATTTAAGTAGAAGAAAGATGAAATGTGAAACACTTGGTCATCGTTCATGTTACAGCTGTGTGTAAATTGCAATGACGCTGTTAACCAATATTCATATTTCTATACCACGAATGTATAAATGAAATGTTTATCAATCTATTTTCGTTATGGTTATGGTTATGGTTATGGTTATGGTTTTCGTTATATCGATAAATGCAATTCGCTAAGAATTATCCATTTAGTTCTTGAAACTGAAAGAAAGATGAATAAATGAAGTACGAGCATTACAATATAAAAGGGAAGGGGTCTTTGAAACGGTTGATGCATGATTTCACACTTTGGACAATTTCGTTGCTACAAACTGACATTTTATTGTCATTTCTGTGACATTAATTATAGTTACTACAATATCTCTGACCAACTGTTTATAATCGTCTGTATAAATAAAAATCTTGTACAAAATCGTACACCTTATTATAAAAAAATAATATTCATTGACTTATACATTTTGGCAACTCACAAGGGAGCATGACCATGTCGACACAGGTGTTTATTCTTTGTTTCGTTTTACAGTCTTCTTTTAAACCATAGGGGAAATTATGAAAGCTAGTTTCAATCGCCTTTTAAATTCCATTCCGTTATAGAGTACTTGTATTCGTTCTCAATATTCCATACTATTGGACGTTGTAAAAGTAGCTTAATTACCATTTTATACTATCTCACATTCGCTGCAAGAGGTCTTTAAAGTCCATATCATCGGACGTTGGGAGCTAGTAAAAAGATGTTCCTAGTCCAGACTCCGGACCATTAGCTTCTATAAATCGGAGTTTTAATCGCCCAGTAAATTCCAGACCATTGCCAAGGGCGTGCTCTGTGGTGACACTGATTACTCACACTTCATGGGCTGATGCCCCTTCCTCGACCCTTCCTCAACCATTCCTCGTCCGGAGGGGCAACTAGGATCATAGGGTTATACTAAGCGGGGCATAGGGGCTGCAGTGCATGGTGCAGTCCCCCGATGCAGAGTTTTGAAAATATCAATTTGGGGTAGAGAAAGTAACTCATATTTGGGCATATAGTCGTCATAATTTCGAGCAAACCAGCTCATTGTCGAGCAAACTCAACTAAATTGTGTGCTCACGCAGCCCATTCCTGGGCAAAATCGTTTTTACTTTTATAAGAAGGATGTTTTTCGGGACATCAGCTCCTTGCAAGAAAATCGTAGGCCAAAGATGATGGTGTTAAAAAGTTAGGGGGTAAAAGCCCCCACTCACAAACTATTTGCCCCCCTTATTGGGAGCAAATAGATCGAAAAATGTTTCGTGCCATTTACATTTTGCACAAAGTTCAGCCCTAATCGAAAACCTTGCCCCCCGGACTGGGTTTGTCTTTGCTGCGCCACTCTCTGGACAGACTGTAAATTGGACATGCTTCTGCAGCGTTTAGATATAAACATATTGCCTACGGGAACCTGTTGGGTTGGACCACGTAGTAAATATGAAGGAATGTCTAATATTTAGGAGCAAAGACATGGTAAAGAAACCTGCTGTCAATGGGTTATTATTTTCCATAACCATTTTACGCGCAACTTTACGATCCCCTGAGGACTTGAAGGGTATGTTGCATTGGAAAGATATAACTAGCAATCTTTAGCGCTAGCGTGACTCTTCGCAATAAAACTGCGGTGAGGAAAGTTATTTTTCTTCTGTCACCATCATCATGTTTGTGGCGTTAGTTGAAATATGGACCGTCAAAATATCATGATTTGCAATATTTATCGCGCACATTTTGTTTTCTACGGATGATGGATGAAACATAATGCATAATTTAGATGCGATGATATCAGCACTTTATTCCATAGGAATATTAACTTTGTTTAATTATTTGACGGTAAAAAAAGTAAATTGACTATTAATCACGTTTTTTAAATTATCGGCAACTTTTCCTTTAGATAAAGTATGGAAATAGTAACTTAAACCTTTACGAATTGGAAAAATGTAACTCAGTGTTATTGGACATAACAAGACCAATTCACGTACTTATCATGTTTACTGTCTTTCCAACTATTCATATCTGGGAAATGACATGGAATATTTCTAAAAGAAATTTAATCATACAGTATTACAATATTATTACATTCCAGTGAGTTTTCTACTTGTTGAGAAGTTGTAATTTTGTATACCTTTCGAGCATGGTGTAGTAATAACTATTAGTTTATAATGTTACTGTCCAGGTTTGGTTACTAAGGTTCAGCCTTACCAAAACTGTACTACCCCTTTAAGATCTGGGCTTCTAGGGTATAGGTTATACCCGGGAAACCCCGTCTCCCTTCTGTTAGTTTAGTGGTTACCAGGTGCGTTGCGCATGATGAAACTCCTTTATCGAGCCCCATTACACGACTCATTAAGTTCAGACTTCCTCAAATTAGCTCAACAAAACTAAATGTGATTCAGAGTTGAGAGTGTGACATTGCGAATTTAGAATTGCCCCACTTTTCATGATTGTAAGACATCATCTCACTACATTAATGTTCTGTCGTCTGTGGCATGTCTCATGTCCTTTTCTGTACATTTCTTGGTCCCATCGGGATACGACCCGTTGTTATCGCCAACCACCCATACGCTCCCTGACATGGTGCAGTCATGCGTCAGTGACAGGATTCGGTCCCGCTAGACCACAGTGAGCTGACAAACATAGATGGAAAAGGGACTACGAACTTACTGAATGTCGATGTCCATGTTACATACATTATTCTAGAACATACAACACAAATATTTATGCGCAAGAATATAATGGGGTTGAATCTTTTTATTTGCGAAATACGAAACCAAAAGCACAATTTTCCTCTTCCGATTGTTTTTCATCTAGTGTAGAAGCAGTTTGAAGTTAGAAAAACACGATGGAAACTTTCTTAATATGATTTGATTTTCAACAAAATATCACATCGCAACATTACCCATGTAGGAGGAATGTAATAGTTAAACTTCAATAGATCATGACTTTGCATCAAACCCACAGACGTACATTACATCAGTCATGATTGTTATAACATGTTGACGAAAATTTGTCAACGAGTGACGATTTGGTGCCGAGTGTGTGCTGAGGGGGTGACGAGTTAATGGCGAGTGGGTGACGTGTGAATGACGAGTGGTTGGCGATTGGGTGACGATTTGGTAACGAAAAGGCGACAGGTGGGTGACGAATAGTAACGGGTGGTTGCCGAATGGTAACGGGTGGTTGCCGGATGGTAACGGGTGGTTGCCGAATGGTAACGTGTGGTTGCCGAGTGGTAACGGGTGGTTGCCGAATGGTAATGGGTGGTTGCCGAATGGTAATGGGTGGTTGCCGAGTGGTAACGGGTGGTTGCCGAATGGTAACGAGTGGTTGCCGAATGGTAACGGGTGGTTGCCGAATGGTAATGGGTGGTTGCCAAGTGGTAACGGGTGGTTGCCGAATGGTAACGGGTGGTTGCCGAATGGTAACGGGTGGTTGCCGAATGGTAACGGGTGGTTGCCAAATGGTAATGGGTGGTTGCCGAGTGTGTAACGAGTGGATAGCGATTGGTTTACGATTGTTGACGATTCGGTGACGATTCGGTGACGAGTGAGCGACATGCAGGGTGACGAGTGGCTAGTGAGTGGATAATGTGTAGGTGACGAATGGTTGACGAATGGGTGACGAGGGAGTCGCGGATAGTTGATGAGTGGTAACGGGTAGTTGCCGAGTGTATGACGAGTGGATAACAAGTGGTTGACGATTGTGTGACGACTGGGTGATGATTTGGGGGAGCGACCGGTTGGTGACAAGTGGTTAGCGATTGGGTAACTGGTGGGTGACGAATGGTTGTCGAGTGGTGACAATTGAGAGGCGGGTGGTTGACGAGTGGTTATGGGTGGTTGTCGAGTGTGTAACGAGTGGATAGCGATTGGTTTACGATTGTTGACGATTCGGTGACGTTTCGGTGACGAGTGAGCGACATGCAGGGTGACGAGTGGCTAGTGAGTGGATAATGTGTAGGTGACGAATGGTTGACGAATGGGTGACGAGGGAGTCGCGGATAGTTGATGAGTGGTAACAGGTAGTTGCCGAGTGTATGACGAGTGGATTGACGATTGTGTGACGACTGGGTGACGATTTGGGTGAGCGACCGGTTGGTGACAAGTGGTTAGCGAGTGGGTAACTGGTGGGTGACGAATGGTTGTCGAGTGGTGACAATTGAGAGGCGGGTGGTTGACGAGTGGTTATGGGTGGTGGTGAGTGGGGTGACGAGAAGGGTTACGAGTGGGTGTGTGTAAATGATGTTTATCTAGTTGTTACAGGTGGTTGGCGAGTGGGTGGCGATTTGGTAATGAGTGAGTGATGCGAGGGTGACGAAATGCATTAACGATTACTATTTTATTTTTTTTATTTTTTTTGGTATTTGTTGACTTTAAAAAGAATGTTATCAATATACATTCAAACTGTATACATTAGATTTAGGAACAATATTCCGGAATCGAAATATGTAATAATCATTCAATTTATTCTATTCTCTCCACCAACTATCTCCCCCCTCCCTCTCTCTATTTTGTTCTCCTCTTTTCCCCTCACGCTCTCCCTCTTTCTCGCCCTATCTTATATCTGAATCTGCAGGCCATAGAGAAGAACATGTACGTCAAGTGCAAGTGTCACGGCGTGTCCGGGTCCTGTACCTCCAAGGTCTGCTGGAACTCGATGCCCAAGTTACGCAAGACCAGCGAGGAGCTGATCAGCTCGTATCGGCAGGCCTACCACATGATGTACTCCAAGCGGAGTAAAAAGCTGCGCCCGATCCAGGAGCGCAACAAGAACCCGTCCAAGACCGACATCGTGTACCTCACCCCCTCGCCTGACTACTGCGAGCCCAATAAGCGACACGGGTCCTTGGGCACGCACGGACGGCGCTGCAACAAGACGTCAATGGGCGTCAATGGTTGCCCACTTATGTGTTGCGGGAGGGGTTATCAGACTATGTTGCGGCACGTGACCGAGAGTTGTCATTGTCGGTTCGAGTGGTGTTGCGCCGTGGAGTGTGAAACGTGTAACAGAGTAGAAGAGCTCCATGTATGTAACTGAAGACCAATCCATGATGCAACAAACCTACCAAAAATGACTTACAAATCTCTGTCTGATATTGTACAAATTGAGAAATGACCTTGTCGATATATTTACATATTTATATATTTTGGTGCTCTTATGTGTATTCTTTCTATTCGATAGCACTTAGTATTTACGATATCGTCACACTGTTCCTGTTCATGGAAGGCCCAGACGAAGCGATTCTTGTTTGTATTCGAATCTTGACTGTAGCCAGGTAGCTAGAATGACGTCACCGAGGAAATTCGAAATGACACATGTCAAAGACTAGTGCACCTTTCTTTGATTATAATTGATGAACAAAACTGAGCCTCTGCCGCTGAATACGTCATTTAGTTTTGCAGTTGAGAATTCAAACTTATGTCACATTCTCGCTTCGTCAACATGCGCACAAGATGAACGTGATCAATCTACGAAGTTCTTCCCTTTTTAACATCTTCCTTGTCATATGTAATCAACAAAAGTCAAGTCAAGGACCTTTGAGTGCCTTCAAACGAACACAAAATGTATGCACCTATTATAGTGCCAGTAGCTCTGATGCTGCACGGATAATGGAATGTATTGGGATGTACCATAAGCAGATAAGTGTGGAACCAGTCCCCCGGTAGCTCACTGCCTCTGAAAACTCCACTCTACAACAGTATGTCTTGATAGTGATCTGGCTGGGGATCGAACTCGCAACCTCCCGATTATGAGGCGTATGCTCTATTCCTGAGCCACATTATTGTTATTACATGTACAGTAGCCTATGTATCACACTCTTACTTGTGGCTTGTGACCCTTGGCCTGACACGTGACTTGTGGAACTTGTGACTCGTGGCACAAGTTCAAATTGGAGCATGTGTGACAACGATAACGAAGATCATGAAGTCGTTTATGGTTACATGACAAGATAAATCATTACTGGACTACTATAGGCCCTCAAATGGGCCTTGCAAAAAGGATTGCAAAAAAACTATTGAACTTGATATACAAAGGTATTCGTAATGTAGATGATGTTATATTTTCCTTCATTATCTGAAACTGTGTGTCGTATCTTATGTGTCGTATGATCTGATGTATGCATTAGTATTCACTCCTATCTGATGTATGCATTAGTATTCACTCCTATCTGATGTATGTATTAGTATTCACTCCTATCATGTCGGGAGCCTTGTTCCTCTTATGTACAATTATGTTTCTCTGCTCAAATTTTCATCAAAGGGTTTTAAAAAACTCTTGATTTTGTTTAGTGCATGGTATAAATGTAACACATCACGTTTGCCATGCTAAATGTTTTTTTTTGTTATGTTTACGTTTTATGAGTGTACGTTGGATAATTATTACACATCTAATTAATTGCTAAATATCCTCTGTGTTCAAAATAAACTTCAGATAATTCGTTTTTCTCTGCAGTTGGTTGGATATGTAACTCAAGGCATTTGTTAATGGTTCCACAATGTAACACATAATGGACTTTGATATATTGAATACAATTAGAATGTGAATGTTAATGTTGTCGTTGGTGATGATGATGATGATGATGATGATAATGATAATAGGTTAAACATTATAACGCTGATATTGATGATACTGATTGTTATTATTATATGAAATATTATAATATTCATATAATAATCAATGTTATTATTATTATTATTATCTTTATTATAATAATAATTATTATTATTATTATCATTATTATAATTATTATCATTATTATTATTATTTTAAATGTTATTGTAATACATTGTTAGTATTACACATAATTAATTTCCCGGAGATCTCGGGTTCGATTCCCGGTGAAGCCCAGTTGTCTTTGCTGATTTTCATTTAATTTGTTCGCACCCTTCGCCTTCTCTTCTATTCTCACCTTACTAATCCCTTCCTTTGTTCATTTTATGGGTGCTTTTATCTCCTCCCGCCTCGCCTTCATCCAGTGATGTAAAATGTGTAAAATGCTAATCTTTCCACGTGATAAATAGTGTCCTGCAAGATGTGTACAAACGCTAATTACTATAATTATGCGATAAACAAGAATAGATGAACAGACACTAGAATATATGCTGGATCATTTTCCCGTTATGATTTCATTTTCCACTTCCATGTTCTTATGATTTGTTTCTTGTTTCTACTACTTTATGATATTTCTGTAGTCTCCAGACATGGTAACAAAAATTCAATTTTTAAGACGTTTAATTTGTACAAGTTTGCATCAACCGTAAAGTGAATTACACAAAACGTGCGAAGCAAGTGTTATTAGCAAATTTGTAGAGGACCGTAATATTTACTCGGCATTCTTTATTCAGACGTGACAAGAAAGTTCAGTGGCACTAGACTCCCGTGGCGTAACGGGGTCGCACTGATTCGGGGGCACGCTAATTATGGGGGGGGGGGGGGGGGCACATTTATTTATCTTGTAAAGGATGTTCACCATACGTTTTTATTGTTTTAATTCAATTTGTGGGCGCTAAATTCGGCGCTACGCCATTGCTAGGGGCCACAATATTTAGCGCAGTCTACTCGTAACCAGTACGGACAGGGTCAAACGAGAGGGAACCATGGAAGGCCCGTAGGAGGAGGAGGTGGGGGGGGGGGGGGGGTGGGTGCAATACTTGTTCCCATGAAGGTGACAAATGTAAAACTAGACTATAAGTGGCAAGACGCACTGTTAACACGCTGTGTAAAAAAAAAAAACGCTGTGTAAAAATAGTTGTACGTTGAATCTGTTTATACAACTTTAGGTGTAGCATGAATAGTTGTAGAAAGAAGGGTTGTGTAAAGCGGCCATTGTTTAAGCGCTGTTGAAAAGTGTTAAATCACGTGATAGTTTCGACCGCGAAATCACCGCGACAAAACCCCCCAGCAGACCAAGCGAACCGAGTTAGCGCAGTCAGTAGCGTGTTAGACTTATAACCCAAAGACCCCCGGTTCGATTCCGACCTTGCCGCTTTTTAGTACAATCCTTTTGTATTTGCTATTTCAACAACAGGGTTGTTGAAATTTATTCTAAACAACAGTTGTTGACAAAATTAAAGCAACAGTTGTGTAAACTTTAAACAACTGGGGTTGTTGAATGTTTTCAACAACAGTTGGATGGTTCATATGTTAAACAACGGTTGCTGAAAATGTTCAACAAGTTGTTGAATTTGTTTACACAGCGTTTTAACAGGAAGGGTGCCCTTTTCAAGGGGGTACGTTGTGGAATGCCCCCCCCCCCCCCTCCCCCCTGTGAGCAGCACCATGGAGATGCTGGACGCCAGCATTCCACAACACCATTGATGAGTTGATCGCTGAAAGTGAATTTCAAATCCGAACATTTCAATTATACATGTCTTTAAGTTTTGTCGATTTTGTCAATGTTACTAGATCCCTTTTACCCAAAATGTTCTACTTGTGAAAATCCATTTAGAAAATCAATCTGATAAATATTTTAGTCAGATGCTAGTATTGCCTACATGGCTTACAAGGCTCTTTGAACGGTCACGCCACTTTCATCATGAAATTAGCCGAAAGAATTGTCATTTGTGATATTTGCTGATCTAAATTATTATGATTAAATCATAATAATGTTTTACATGCATGGGGATAAGGTTTATTGAAATGTAGAAAATGTTATACTAACTTATTTATCCCCAAGTTGAATTTTACGTTTGGGTAATGCTTCAGCAGTTGATGAAGTTTTGAAGAAAAAACTACTGAGAATTACACAAGTATGATAACATGTTTGTTCAAATGTATGCACATGTGTCAATTATTAAGATATGAACACAGTGTTCATATCTTGAAAAGAACCGATTATATTATAAAATCAGTTTGCATAGTTCCTGATATATCTAAACAAATAGAACAAACATTAATAAGTATAACACTGCATGTGAAACATGCGTAATGCAGATGTTGTAGAGAACTGATGTGAAATGGAAATGGAAAAATTAAAAACATAATTAAAAATTCATTGTATTATGAGTATTTTACAATATTTGTATTTTGATCAAACGATGAACATGATTCTTCTTAGAAATCATTTCATCATAAAGATACTAAGCGTGTAACTTATTTCTTATTGCATGATGCACGTTGTTCAAGAGTCTATGCAAGTTTATCAACATTGTTACAATTATGTCAAAATGGCCTACTTGTATGAAATGTACTTTAAAAATGTCATATTTTTGATTAAAATTGGATTGATATGTGAACCGTACATACTGTTGATGTTTTGCTTTGTCATTTTATTTCATTTCGGTCCATTTTAATTAGAGCTAAGTTAATCCAGGCTTTTGCATTTTTGGACAGATGGTCTCAACAGGTGTCCGATCATAACACAACATTCACACAAAATACAACATACATATGACTTGTCATGGATGATGTAGGTGTACCGAGTATATGTTATAGCCCGGTCACATATCAACGGATTGCGCAAACGGATGTCAAACGGAGAGCTAAATTTTCCATCCGTTCTATACGTTTCTTGTCCGTTCCTTGTCCGGTGATGTACGTTGTTCTATGTTTTGTACATGAAGCAATGCGGAGACGACTTTCATCACCGGATAATTTAATTTCGCAAATTTTCTATTCGTTGGGCATACGTTTCCGATATCCGTTGATATCTGACCGGGCCATAAGCTAGGAGTAACTCCTTGATGTAAGCTACAGCATAATCCGTCTGGTTGCTCAGTATCCACTTCCTCTTCTTTTTTTTTTATTGAGCCCAATTTTATTTCCAAAACAATTGATAAAAATACATGTGAAATAACCTAAATATAATACATTAATACAACAATGATACAATAGTAATGATACAATACAGTTAAATATGCCTAATACATGTAGTTAGACCAAATTATACAGACATATCCATAAATAAGGGAAGCCTGATAACAAGCTCAGAGAGCTTGAGACACAAAGGCCACCCGAAATTACTTATTGGTACTCATAAGTTGATCATTATACAGGAGACTCGAGTCTATGTTTTTGACAAGGCTTCGCGTTTGAATGACAGGAACGACTGGGGAGAAGGCTTCGCGTTTGAATGACAGGAACGACTGGGGGGAAAGACCAACACACGAGCAGAAGCAGCCACAAGTTACTGTTCTTGGACCAGTCGATTTTGACGGATGCGGATTCTTGTTAAAATGCAAACTGAAGACATGAATCCGCCAACTGTTAAACATTAACCTATATCTGAAGAACTCGAAAGTCGAAATAATGTGTTTGTATTACTCATAATGATAATGTTTTTATAGCTACATACAAAATATAACATTGAATTAACTGCATGGATCATGATAAGAGGTAGGAGACATTCAGACTGATCGAGGACCGTCGTCTGGTGGATCGGGATTTACTCAGGATAACTATTGATCCACCTCCGTCACGGCATTGGGTTTGTTAGGGAGCTGCAACAAATGGCAACCAATTTTACCAACACAACCCACCCACAGTCGAGATGAAGATCCATGGTTGATATAGCCATGAAATAATATAAAATAATATGAGCATAAATAATCTTATCGATGCTTCACTCCATAAAAATGAATATAATTTGTTATTATTAAGATCGTTTTCAAATCAAATTTAACATGGGTTGAACATCAAGGCTAAGAGAAGGTAGAAATACAGATAATAATAAATAATAATAATAATTGCATTTATATGGCGCTTTATACGGGCGTTTCTAAGCGAATGGTGGTCTATCTAAATAAGAAAACTAGTAAACACGATAGCATAAAAACAATACAACACCAAAGTCAAAGTAACAAATAAGAAATAACAAATACATGTATATATAATACAATACTTAATAACTAACTGTGTGCGCCTCCAGAAAATTACAACTGATGCAATACTGATTATAATGATGCAATACTATCTGCCCCGTAGTTGTAAAGCAATGTTCATTACACCTTTATTCCACAACATATAATTACGTAATTAAGGAAAAGTCAGAAGAGTGGTTATAAGAATATTGAGAGTATATACCGCTTCCCTCGTAAATTAATAGTTCCGCCATTTTTCTATCTCCATCTAAAGCATCCTATCCCGTCTTTACTGTCACATCTCCTCCATTTAAATGTCATGGTTTGATTCAAATCTCATATATTATTGGCCAGTTTAGACCATTCATCATAACTCGTGGCTAGTACTTTACGAGTTGTTGTCATAATGACACTTCGACCACAAAAAGTGACCACAAAAATTCGAATGGGGCCGTACCGTCTCCAACGGACTCCCTACTACCCACTTCCGCTGATCGGTAGAAGTCTGAACCCGTCCTGAGTGCTCCCAGTGGAGTGTTAAGGTGTCAGCTCGCGTTTCCTTGGTGTCTGTTTTATAAACCATGTCTCCATTGCCACGACACGTATAGTATTAAGTAAGTTATCACTTTTGAGAAGGAACAGAATCTGACGTTGATGAACATTAATTTCACCACATACTTGTATCATCCATTATCCCAGGGCAATTCTGCGAGAACGCGCCAGAAATGTTGACATTTATTATGTGCACTTGTCTGCTGTTCATTTCCCTTCGTCTTGTATGACAATACACATTTTATGGTGTTTAGGAATGAAAGTTACGATACGTGCAAAATTGTTTATAATTGGATGTAGGGTACCACTTCCCACCCATCCATTTCTCCCCTCGTATATATGTTCCCTATATACAGACAGACACGAGTTACCAGAGGACTAGCCCCCTTCTGTAACTTTCGCTACATTTAGTAGACGTGTGGCCTAGGGCTATTGAAACGGAAATAGGCGCCGCCTTATGTGCCAACATTGGTACGGGAAAGACTTTAACTTTATACAGACAGACTCCTCCCTCTTAACCCTCCGCATCTCCTCCTCCTCCTTCTCCCGTCCTCCCTCTCACCTCTTCTGCTTTTCTCTACACCCTCTCTCTCTCTTTTCGATTAGTGCAAACGAAATAAATAGCAATTAAACACAATCGTAACAATCTGACAATCCTGAATTGAATGTATACTTCACACTTCGCTTATTCATAATTTTGTTTTTAAATACGTTTCTTGCTTCAGGTGTCAATGTACTGAAAATAAATGAAGCTATTTGATTAAGCCATTTCAGATAATTAGGCTTTCACTCTGGACAGTGCCACCCGTAAGATATACAATTCAAGTGCATTTCTCAGAACCATAATGTTTATATTTACGAAATAGATTTAAGTTTATTCTTATTTCGGGATAGGGTTTAAGATTCGTGATACTTGAATATAATTACTATGGCGCCCACATAATTATCAAACCGTTCCTTTGATGATATGAAATGAAATAAGAACAAATAAAATATGCGTCTGGATATTCGTAAACGAATTTACTTTAGCCAATGAACCATGAAAAGTAATCTGCATTTTAACAGCCTTTTCCTTTGACTATCATAACAATTATGCACCAACTTCTGGATGGTTCAAAATCCTAAAAAGGGACTTCAATTAACAATTCACTTTCCGTAGTCTAACAATTAAGATTGTTGTCATGTTCCAGACTTCACCGATTTACCGCAATATGGAGCCACACACATAGCCGAGACAGGCAGACTGACAGTGGTGGACATTTTGCACTTTTACAAATTGTTAGTATTTTGATTCACGGTGATGTGCAGTTCTGTGGTATAGCGAAGTCAATGCATCCGGGGCAGGAGGGTGGAGGGGGCACAGAAGAATGTACACACTTGATATTGATATTGATGATGATGAGGATGATGATGGTGACGATAATGGTGATGATGATGATGATGATGATGGTGACGATAATGGTGATGATGAGGATGATGATGGTGATGATGATGATGATGGTGATGGTGATGATGACGATCTGATGATGAAGATGATGCTGATGGCGATAATAATGATGATGATGATAATGGTGATGATGATGATATTGATGATGATATTGATGATGATGGCGATGATGATGATGATGATAACGACGATGAGGAGGACGACGAATATGATAATGAAGATGAGGACACTGATGACGATCATTTTTGTTCAAAATCCCCTCCCTCAGAAAGGTATAGAGCGTCATCCATTAATACTGATGAAATAACTTGAAGGACATAACCCCAAATACATGAAATACATGTAGAGTAAACTATCCTGGGTAGGTGTAATTATATCAATAACAATCACAATACATTTTCAAACTTGATTACTTAAAATTACCATATTATGTGATTGGAGTAACCTTCTGCAATTAATATTCTTTAAAATTAGTTAATTTCTTCTTTTGAAATGGAATAAAATCGAATCACAGTTCATTGACTCGCAATCCATACACACTGTATTTGTACGCACATTTTTGAGACGGGTATTTTAGCAATGTTTAGCGGAGGGGGAAATCGCCTCATATTACCTCTCACTTCCCCGGGGCGTCAGACGTAATTATCATGTGTGTGATTTCTTAAAGGGTTAATCTGACTTGACAGGGGGGGGGGGGGGGGGGGGTGCATAAAGTTGACCATGGCATTCAAGGAGTTTACACATTGCAGACTAAATGACCATCAAATATATTAACAATACTGGTAGTGCACACTGTAGTATGGACATACAAGGATTTATATATATATACTTATCAGCTTATTATTAATATTCTTTGTTTTTAAATTAAATTATTTATCTATGTTGTGTATCTATGAACTTATCTATTTTGTTTGCTTTGTTGTTGAGATGCTTACCAATCAAGAAATATACTTACATATGTAAGAATGATTGCCATTACGAATTGAACAACTAGAAGAATGTTGCCCGGTCTACAATCATTCACCATGTTCACTTTAGATGCGGTAATAGTTAACATAGGGATTAGGGTTAGGGTCAAGTCAAGTTGGGGTTGAAGAAATGGAAATTTAAGACAATATATACGAGATAAAAAATGTACTTAGGGACCCACAGGCATTAATCAAACCAAAACAAATTTCTTTCATGTATGATAATTATAACAACATGAACATGTGTATGTTATCATGCATTCTTACTGGACAAAATGTTTTGGACATGAATGGGCCTGCATCATCGATATACATGTATATGTACATAAATGTTCTGGTAATTCTCAAAATGTTGACGGATGATCTATTCAGTATCAAAATGTATCACCCTAATTCAAACCTAATCACTTTTTATACACTTGATACCAAGCCATTAAATACCTAATTGCATATGGACATATTACCTGCAATACTTAAATCTTAATTTTATCAAATGGTTGGGCCAATTATTTCATGAAATTGTTAAAAACATATGCACACCCTCGCTGGCTCTCGCGTGTGGCTTGAATTACTTACCAAAATGCAACAGATCGGGAACGTGTTGCATCAACGGCAGACCCCCCGCACATTCGTTAATTGGCCTCGGCATAGCTGATTAGGAGGGTGTGAAATATGTCAGATATTATTTAATTCTTAAATTCCTCCTCGACAAACTCCTGATAGGATAGCCCTGGCGGGATTTGGCACAAAAGCCTCGGGAAATTGAGACTTAGCACTCTATTCCCCGTCCACGACACACGACACGGGAAGGGGCAGTACCTGGCTGAGTATTAACCCATTCACAGCTAGAGAGTGGATTTCACATACATAAAGCATTTCACATTACATTCCCGTGCACAATGGGTTTCATTCGAGAAAAGAAGAGATTCTGAAGCCAAGAGAAGAAAATAAAACATGACAAATAAAAATGAAAATAACAGAAGAATGAAAGCAATATTAAACAAAGAATTATAAATTGAAGGAAATAGCAATGAAAAATAACAGGAATACAGTATGTTATGTAGGGTATTCTATGGTAATACAAATTATGATTAAATATTGAAGTATAAGATTGTCCATTTCAAAAAAGGCTTCTTGTGGTATTTGTATTGGCTTTTTATGAACGCAATAGAATGAAATCCCGTCACTAATCGCAATTAAATTTCTCTAATGAGGTAATTTGAACATTGCTGAAATCGAAGTACAAACTAGAATTTAATAAAGACATCTTTGAATTGTCAAATAAAACTGCGAAGGTCAACGACTATCAAATGCAACGCCCGCGGTGATAATGTGTCTTCATGAATTGCTTTGGTAAATGAAACGCGAAAGAAATCGCAGATATTACGTGCAAATATTTAGGATAAAGTAGCGGGAATTCAACAGCAAGAGGACTGGGAGGGCAATTTAGAAGGTAAGTAAAACAGGGGTGGGGATGTCCATGAAGGATTATGCCCCCTCATCATCATGATAGGAATAGGGGAAACTGAATATAAATCGAAGAACTAACAATAATACAAACACTATTGAACGCGCACACATTTAGCCAGCAGACACTTGTGACGCACTATTAACATTATTACCCCTAGCATGCCTAGTCATCTGAACACATTTCAAACCCGCAACATTATATTGCGCACCTTTTCCACTTCCCAGGGAGCTATACTAGCTTCTAGCAACAATAATTGGCGTGTCAGGCTCATTTACACACTATCAATGTACATATCTAATACTCCTATGTGGGGAGCAGCAATGTGAATGCAATAGCTTGCTAAAAGACAAAAAGACCGGGACATCGAATGGTTTCGAACTCGTGACCTCATGATTCGGATTCAGGCGCCCATCCGATCAAGACTTAAGCCCTCCGCACACAGAGCCGAGTCGGCCCGATCCGACTGGTTTTCAGTCAGGCTAGTGTCGGTTTCGCTCAGTCGTAGCCGATTCAACATGTTGAATCGGCTGCGAATGGTCTCCAACTGGCTCTTGACCGGCAGAACATGAGTCCCGCGGCGACATTATACTGAGCTGAACCGACTGAAAACCAGTCGGTTTGGCTCGAGTCGGCTCTGTGAGCGGAGGGCTTTAGGATGCCCCCTCATTGGAATCATTGGCCTCATACCCAAGGGCGTCAACAGCTTCTCGAAAGTGGGGGGGGGACATCGGCGAGGGAGCGAAGCGACCGAGCGGGGGAGGGTGTGTCCCCCTCCCACAGTAGGGAGCTTTTGCACTTTTTGGCTTGAAATTGTGCGATTTGGTGCATGTCTGAGACAGAAATTTCACATATACATGTATGTCAGAGTGAAATCTATGAAATCTATGGATCAAACATACATAATGTATACACTTAAAAGTGGGGGGGGGGGGGGGACAATCCCCCCCACTTTCAAAAGTGGGGGGGGGGGGACATGTCCCCCTCGTCCCCCGCCTGTTGACGCCGCTCATACCCACCCCACCCCGAATGCTTTTACATTTATCCAACATTTGTTCACGTAATATCTGTGATTTCTTTCGCGTATCATTTACCAGAGCAATTCATGGAGACATATAATCACCGCAGGCGTTCAATTTGATAGCCGTTAACCTTCGCAGTTTTATTCGACAATTCAAAAATGTCTTAACTAACTTCTATTTTGTCCTACGATGTCAGCAATTTGCAAATTATGTTATTATAGAAATCTAACTGCTTAAATTGAAAGGCGTAAATGAGAATGATTGTCGTGGCCACATATCCCCGCTTCGTCACCGATGACCTTGGCTATACCTATGTCTTAATAGAAAATACGTGATGCTAAAAATTGATATTGCTGGTCTTCCCAAGAGAATGGGCCGACATCTAGCAAGAACATATTTGAGGGATCTTTCTTTCCTTCTTCACATTTTGACATAAAACACTCATCACGTATTGGCAAATTTACAAGTGCATGACACCAATGTATTGAAGAGTCAACAACAATCTTAGCATTCTCGGTGAGATTTTTTTGAATATACTATATTCATAATTTACTACAATTTAGTTTTTATTTGAAGATGAAATCAGATTAATATAATATGTTTGGCCACAATTATTCATAATTTACAGTAATGGAGTTTTTATTGGAAGCAGTGACCAGGTTAACTGTCGTTTGGTTTTCAATATTAATGAAAAACATTAAAACGCTGTCGTCAATGTGAATGCAGAGTGTAACTTACCAACATAAAACTGGACATTTACGATTGCCTTAATTCGGTTACTCGGACACGTTTACAAACAAATTTAATGGGGAAGCATTCTTGAAAATCAAAATAATTTGCAATACCATATATACCCGACAAAATACGATGTTTACACGGCTCGTTATATTCGCAAAGATTGTTGCGCTCTTTACTACCGGTCACGTTCATATCTGCGTTATCTTGTCATGTAATCTTGAGTTATCATCAGAGATAAACCAACTATTTTGTTTATATTATTTTATTGCCATCTTAATTGCAAAAGACATGGCAGGTCTGCCTCTTTGGTAAAATAATACGAGCCTCCAATTACAGGAATAGTAAGGGGCCGAAAGAAATGTGTGTACATAATTTAATATGTAGCCCATAATTCAAATTTATCCGGCTTTACCCAATAACACGGTGTAGATACCCGCTGGAAGTCCAACTATAGTTGACAGATTGGACTACGTGTTTCAAATATCTAGGTCGATATTAAAAAGACTCGAAAAAAATACAACATAAGATGATCATTTCATCATTGAGGTATTTAACAAGCTCCATGACCCTACTATGCAGAAAAGTGTTTCTCTTTAGGGATTAGCATTGTTGATGGGAGCATCAAATGTAGCAACGTTAACCTACGCCCCCTTCTGCCCTCGGATTCGGAAATAACATGAACAAGACTAGTAGCGCGGAGATGGTGTGTGTGTGTGTGCGCGTGTGTGTGTGTGTGCGTGTGTGTGTGTGTGTGTGTGTGTGTGTGTGTGTGTGGGTGTGTGTGTGTGTGTGTGTGTGTGTGTGTGTGTGTGTGTTTGTGCGGGGGGGGGGGGGGGGGGGTGTGGGGCGGGAGGATAAAAGGGGCAGTAGCAGTGGCGTAGCGCCAGGGAGGGGTGCATATGCGGCAGAGTGTGTCCCCAATGATACGCTTGTGCCCCCCCCCCTAATAAGTCTGATCACGCTTTGCCACAGGGCAGTAGTAGGCCTATAGATAGGATATCAAGACAAAACAACTATGAATCTTTTGTTTATGGAAAGCCTCTTATTAGATATTTTGCCCCCATGAACGTCTCCATGCAAAACTTCTTTCCTGGAGGGGTGGTAGGTCACCCACTAAGCGGTAAAATTCTTGTTCAGTTGCCCCCTTTTCCCGATCCCCTCCAAACCTCGCAACAGCTAACCACCATGGCTACGCCAATGAATGTGACGCCAGCACAAACGTAAACCTGGATGTTTTACGACTGTGTACTTGTTTTGTCTCGTGTTTGACACAACTAGGCAGCCTCAATAAATTACCTTTTAGGAATTGTTTAATTCAATTACACGATCAAAGTCAGTGGCAACATTTCCCTTGTCAGTTGGTGATCACAACAACGTAAATTTCATGGTAGCACATTTGAATCATCCTTTGCTAATAAAAGACTATGATATGAAACTACCAATTGGAACTTATGGTGATTTTGATATCCTTACTAACAGGGCTCGAACATTGAAATAGCTCGCCTGGGCTGGGGCCAACAAACGTTAATTTTAGCCATGAAACTGTTTTAATGATCAATTTTACTTGCCTGAAAGGTCCAAAAGAGAAACGAATGTTCGTTTCTAGCAGTATATTTTTGATAGTTTTATATATTTTCTCATGAACTGGGATAAATTGTGCATCGTGTGATTTGGCATGTTGGGATTAAGGTGGAGGTATAAGATAAATTTTCAAAAATAAATTATTCATATCCACTTCTAGACTTTATTTGCAGGTATGTCTTACCATTGTTACCATGGTTACAGTGGACATATTCCCAGTATCCGTTCTCCCCTTCTCTGCTAGACTTCATAGTAACACTCGAGTAAATACATCAGTTATCATATGACACTTCGGAACCCAAATGCTAGTATGCTACATCGTTAGTTATATCTCCGATACAATCCATCGACTAATGTCGACATAAGAAAGATCGACTGATGCAATAGGTTCGAGAGAGGGCGCACAGTTTATCAGTCAGTGAAACTAGTACGATACAAATTTTAGTCCAATATCTAGAATACCACATTGCACATCAACCAATCGACCATGACCTTGCCGCAACGACACCTTGAGACTTGTTTCATGCCTCACCTGTTTCACAATCGCTCCTCAAGGAGTCATTAGGCCTCTAACATTTAGCCAGCCACGGGAGACATGCAATCAAACACATTTATATCGACAACCATCCAGAGGGTACATTCCTTGCACCCCTGTTCGATGTCGAAGGGTGCACATTTTGCACCCTAGCTGTTACGCTGCCATTTATGATCATAAAATGATATGACTTTGAAACCATTATAAGCCGCTCCTGCAAGTAGTGCAAGCCTTAGCATCATATTCGCTGACGTACAGATGGTGGGGTGGGGCTTCGGGACTGAAGTGGGGCTGTATCACCCGAATATAATTTAAATGTGGTATACTAGATAGGAAATATTTATGCGTATTTTTTATGAAGTGAGATATTTTCAATGTTCACGCTATGTCACCCACACCATCGTTGAGATGGTTCTTCTTCGATGAAATTTAGTAAATTATTAGTCATGGGCCCCGTTGCAGAAAGAGATACAATCGATTGTAAGTTGCAATTAATCGTAAGTCGGATCACGTGTTCTAGATGCGCAAATCTGATTGGTTGAAACGCGTAAATTTTATGACTTACGATCAATCGTAACTTACAATCGATTGTATCTCTTCTGCAACGGAGCCCTAGTTCGTAAGAGGTATGATGTCGGTAGAGGTTTCCGACGCGGAGATTTTCTGGAAGTCGTATGAAACTAAAGGTCCAAGTGGTGAAGCACAGATAAATCCAGTTTTATTAATTTTGAATACACGAGCAATGCTCAGCAACGCTTGACAAAATGTATTTCAACGTGGGGTTTGCAATCATTGTACTCTAGCGTGGTCAGCGGTCGAGGGTCGTAAGAGGTATGATGTCGGTGGATGTTTCCGACGCGGAAATGTGTCTGATAGTCGTACAAAAACAAATGTCCAAATGCGATCAAGAGTTGGAACAAAGATCAACCCAGTTGTAATTATTATCTTAATTTACAAAGAATGTTATGAATTACTCAGCAAATCGTTATTGTTGTTTTGTTCGCTTGAGATTCACAATGATCGTAAGAGACTAAGAGTGGTCAGCGGTCATGAGTCGCAAGAGCCAAGAGGTAGGCCTATGATGTCGGTGGAAGTTATCGATGTGCTACTATCTGGAAGTAGTAAAAACAACTTTCCAAAAACGATCAAGTGTTGGAGCAAATATCAACCCAGTTATACTTATTATCTTAATTTACAAAGAATGTTATGGAGTACTCAGCAAATCGTTGTAGTTTTTGTTTGCTTGAGATTCATAATGATCGTAAGAGTGGTCAGCGGTCATGCGTCGTAAAAGGTATGATGTCGGTGGATGTTATCGATGTGGTAACTGTGTGGAAGTAGTACAAACAAATTTCCGAAATGAGCAAGCGGTGGAACAAAGATCAACCTAGTTATAATTAATATCTTGACACACAAGAACAATATTATGGATTACTCAGCAATTTTGTTTTTGTTCACGTGGGTTTCACGATCATCGTGGACATTAGCGTGGTCAGCCGTCACGGGTTTTAAAATATATGATGTCGGTGAAGTTTTCCGATTCTCGTAACTATCTGGAAGTTGTAAACACAAATGTCCAAAACGATCAAGTGATGGAACAAAGATCAAACCAGTCAAAGAATGTTAGGAATTACTCGGCAATTTTTTAAAATTTTGTTTGCTTGATATTCACGCTATTCGTACGAGAGGTCAGCGGTGAGGAGTTGTAAGAGGTATGATGTAGATGTTTCCGATGAGGTAACTTTCTGGAAGTAGTAAAGGCATTTCTCACAAGACTCACATAGTTCAATTCAGTGGCGTAGCCAGCGCCAGCAGATCAAGGGGGGGGGGGGGGCAAGTTTTTACAAGTTAATTACAATTAAAAACAAAAACATTTCATACATAGAGAACGAGGAGATTGAAGTGATCGCGATATTATGTAATATGTATTTATTAGATCCACAGTGGTCGGTGGGAATAAGAATTCCGAAATAATTTCATTTGCACCCACCCCTTGCCAACTTACATAGTCCTCTGGGTAAAATTATATTTTATAGTGTTAATAAACTTGCGTACACGAATTATCATGGCAGTAAAAAAAACAATACTTAAGACAATATTTCTCTTTGTATGTGTTTGTTAATCTGGCGAGAATTACATAGAAGACAGTTTGCGATGAGAATGACTAATGAACATTTTATGATTGCTTTGTTTTTGTTAAAGACTCTAGTCATAATTTGTGGTATTTTTACAACTGCGAGTAGGAACTTTAGATAATTAGACATTAAATATGTCTCTGACAGGATTTAGGAATAACGGACAAACACGGACGACGGTCAACCAAAGTTCAAACATTCATATTTTGATTAGCCAAAAGGTCACCTCAACTATGTCCTACTTTTATAACGGTGCAATTCTAATTTTGAATTATTTGTTGTCAGTCATGTTTAAAATGGCTAGCCTTTACCGTGTTATTTGCGCGAATTTTTCAAATAATTTCTTGTTGAATATCTATATGCAGTCAATATGATGTTAAAGGGGTAGTTCAGTTTTGGTAGAGGGCGCTGCACAGCACAATTTGTTCGTGAGGTAATGAAAAACTGAGTGTCGAATTTGAAAGAACATGCAATTTTAATGGCAGAATAAACTTTATTTGGTCAAAATCGGTTCAGAAATGGCTGAAATATCAATAAATATATCCGACCGTATTTATTTGGGCCCAAAATATATACGATGATTTTTTGAAAAAATTTAAAAAATGCCTACACTTTTTCAAATATTTTCCAAAGCGGTTTTTAAATAGTTGTTGATGATCTCTATATTAAATCATTATTTCAGCAAAACATCACATGCATAATTTTGTATGAAAAATGGTTGAAACCAATGCCTTATTAGAGAGCGCTCTATTGTGTTTTAATTGCGCTTTTTGAATGATAACAGGCTTTTTACTTAGTCGTTTGTATTTTTGTATACCTTTCGAGCATGGTGGGGTTATAAATATTAGTTTGTAATGTTACTGTGCAGGTTTTGGTTACTAAAGTTCAGCCTTACCAAAACTGTACTACCTCTTTAATATGTATTCATTAATATTCATACATTATTATTTTTTCAATTATTAATTTCATTATTGTTATTATCACAATTCATTTATTATCATAGGGTTTTCCCGTCCAAAATTGAAGTACAAAATTATAAAATTGAATGACAAAAGTGTTAATTAAAATGGACGGGAAAACCTATATTATTATTATTTTTACATTTTTAAAATTTTATAAATGTCCATTTATTTCATTTGTTTAGTAACCTTAAGATAATGTGAGTTTGTCAATGTACAATGAATAAGACTGATACTTGTGTGCAGAGGAGCGTGGTCGGACTGATTGGGGGCACTATCTATTTTATATCTTCATTTTTAAAGAATTTTCCCTGATGTTTTTTGTTGTTGATTTTACTGAATTATTGGGGGCATGTGCCCATGGACCACCCCCCCCCCCCCCCCCCCCCCCCGCTGGTACTGCTAGGATTCTATTTGTGTCATGACAACCATACAATATTGAGCAGACAAAGCATTTGCAAGAATAAAGAAGGGTTTTACGAGTTTCTCTTATAACATAAACCAAACCAAAGCAGGAGGTAAACATAGCAAGAAACAATGAAACATGAAAGAAATAAATCACTACCTTCATAGATTTAGAGAAAGAAGGTGTTCTCAAAAACCAAACGCTGGCATTTTCGCTTACTTTTACTAATAAGTGCATAATTCCTGTCACTTCTAGTGGTATATTTTCTTTTGGGTATCATTCATAATGGAAATAATCAATTTTTTGGGAGCACTATGGAGGCTGCCATGTTTTCCAATGCTACCGCATGAAATGTTATTCGAATTTGCACTAAGAAAAAAAGGGTTATCTAACCAATTACATAGCATCATACTCAACAACAGCGGTAACATTGCTTTTGTTAGTGAGCCCTCATATGGCGTTTCATGCAGCATGTCGTACGGTAAGAACAAAATGGCAGCATCCATTGTTCCGTCAGAGCAGATGATAGCGGCCCCCCCCCCCCCCCAACAACAAAAAAAAAAAGGAAAAAAGAAAAGGAAAAAAAAAAGAAAAGAAAGAAACAACAAATATTTCCATCATTAGTGATACCCAAGAGAAAAAAATTGACTAGGGTGGTGTTGCAAAAATAGTTGCAGTAAATACAAAGTCAGAAAATATGCACCAATCAGATTTGCGCATTTAAGCACATGTTCTGACTTGCCATTACTCGCAAATATGTGATTGCAACCCTTCAACCCCCGCTAGTGACAGGAATTATGCACGAATCAGTATAAGTAAGTAAAAATACCAGCGTTCGGCTCTCCTCTAAATTCATGTGTTCATACTATAGATTCAAGTATGGTATATATAATACAGTGGAACCTCGTTATAAGAAGGTCATTTAAACATTAAAATTACCCTTTTATAATAATAATAATAATAATAATACAGGTTACTTATAAAGCTCTATTCACAACGTATCGTAGCTTTATATCTTTCATTTATCTTTCATATATCAAAGATTTATATCTTTCATTTATACCGGGTAGCATGTAATATCAGGGTTACCATGGTTACGAGATAAAGAAATATAACGAGCTGGGACCAGCATAATTGTCTTGTTATAAGATGGTCTTGTTATATCAGAGCTCTTTATAACGAGGATACACTGTACATTGAAACTCTTGACACTAGATCTGCACTGATACTGTATAACAGATAACTGAATGAATAACAAAAATAACAATTGGTATATAATTAATAATTCTTTATTAATAAATAAATACATACACAATAAACATAATACCATACATTTTTGCTGAACTCTTCTGAGATGCCAAAAACAAGAAATATAAGGGAATATTACAATTGAATAAAATCATTTAAACATTTATAAATGTATATAGTTGGAAGAAAAACAATGTTTGTAATGGCTTTGAACATGAAATACTGCATACAATGGTACATAATAACACATTGATATTACATAATGTGAGAAGAAAAGGATCAATTTGATTTATCACAATTATTAAATAATTTCTGATACACTGACTATTTTTGTTTCATATTAGTGCCCTATTAAAGCAGGTGGTCCAAAATCTGAATAGACAATTCGAGCAAATACAGGGTGTATTTCCACAGTCGACTAACCAAGAGTCGGCATTTAGAAACATGTTCAAAATAATGTCATCATAGCCTGCAAACCAAAAGAACCCCTAGACGTATACCTCCACACTAACTTTTTTCTGTACTGTCACATTTTGAAATTTTACTTGCCGCAGTATAAAGTGTACTTGCACTCTTTCTTCTAGATGGCATTTACACATAAGAAATTACATTGTTCTCTCATAATTGAACAATTATTTAGTTATCTGATCGGGAAAGCAAACTTGAAAATTGATTAAATTCTACTTGCAAGTGGTAGTGTCGAGCCCTGTGTATAAAGTTGTTACAAATAATACATTCCAACAGACGGGAATGAAACCCTGCACTTTTTATCCATTCTTTAAACAATGATGAAATATTCACTTTAGATGTTTGAAACTTCCTATCAAATCAAATGGTCAAATACAATTATTGTTCTTCATACATTTGTATTATGACTGAGCTGAGCTGGTGAAACTGTGGCCTTAAGCTATTGGAATGGAGGGTGCCACCAGGTACAAGGGAATAAGACCGCTCCTCTTTAGAGGAGGAGTTCAAGACATTGATTGACATGGACTGACCAATTTGTAAAGACATTGCTATTTTGTCAATTGAAAAGGAATTAATAAAAGCTCAAGTGCTAAGGAACTTGTTAACTGGGAACGCGGCAAGATGGCTGCGCAGCAAAGATGAAGAGGATATAATACTACTGAAAGGCTGGGAACTGTATCAACACTATTGTTAACTGGGAACGTGGCAAAATGGCTTAGTAGCCAATATGAAGAGGATATCAACACTACTGAAAGACTGAAGCCGAGGCTGAAGCCTGAAGGACAAACAATTATTCACCTACTTTGAAGATTTGTTAAAAAACCTATTATTTATATTATGTTTGGAAAAAGAAAAAAGACAAAATAAATGCATACTTGCATATATAAATATTGATGATATAAATACATGGAAATTTAATTTTAAATAAAAAATGTACGGTAGTTGGCAACAATAGTCACTATTGACTAATCGCCATAAGAATTAAACAACAACAACATTGTCTTTCCTAAGCTAAACTTTTCCAACCGGGAATGGAACTATCAACAAGAAAACAGGAGGGGGCGGGATCCATAGATATATCCTAGAAGTATGAGGGTCCGAACGGCCAAGGACATTCAATAACATCCAGGATGCTCTACTGCTTCCAACAGTTAACGCGTACTTAGTTGATGAATTGGACGAGTGCCGTGCTGCTGTTCAGGGACGCCCAGTACTAACGTGTGGGGATAGGCGCTGTGATTCGCCAGGATATAATGCAAAGTACTGCACTTATACTTGCATGGACATGTCAAACCAAAAGATCCTTGCCATGGAATTGGTGCAGGTGTCGCAAGCAACCAGCTCAGTTGGGATGGAGAAGGTGGGCTGCAAGAAGGTTTTGGACTCCATGATAGATGCAGGAGTGGATGTGAAGGTGTTTGCCACAGATCGCCATGGCAGCATCAAGAAGATAATAAGGGAGGAGTATGGTGCCATCGACCACCAGTTTGACTTCTGGCATTTTGGCCAAATCCATTATGAAACGTCTGACTGCAAAGGCCAAGACAAAAGACTGCCAGGATCTTGCTCCAATAACTTGTAAAAAACCAATACAATTTCATCATATATTTTAATTGGAGAATTTCCTTCAATATGACAGTAAGTTTGCTGGTGATATGAATTGGTATAATGCACCAAGTCCCAAGTTATATGATTACAATACTTGTATTGAAATAAGCTCCATCGGTATAATACATTTTTCAGTATCAATATATCGCTGAAAAAATATTGTTAAAACCTAATATATCAGTAGCACTTCGAAACTTACATTGCCCATGTCGGCTTATGGCAGCTCAAGCATACGTTGCAATCTGTGGGATGATGTCATTTTGTATTTCAGGGTTTCCAACGGCTTTTCAATGGCAATACCGGAAATATCGGCAAATTAAATACGATATACCGAAATATATTGAAAAGTCGGAAGAGCGATATTTTTTCAATGGCAATACTGGCAATATCGGCAAATTAAAATATCGTGAAAAACCGATATACCGAAATACCGACGGAGCTTATATTGAAATCAGATTCTCATTTGTATAATTTGAGAAGCTCGTAAAATATACTGCTATTGGAGTTTCCCAAATGTTCTGCTAAAACAAAGTAAGCTTTTGAAGCCTATGCATTTGTTTTTTGCCCAAGACTGTACCATTTTATTTGAAAATATTGGATATGTTAATACATTCAAGTCAATGTTAAAATCACATATATTTTATTTATGCAGGCCTTTTGATAAGACTGTTACGTCCTGGTTACAAGCACAGTAGAGTATACATAATTAAAGTAGCTGTGCTAATAATTATATTATGTGATTTATACTGCAGAGCAATATGATTTATGAAAAATGTTTGTGTTTTTTTTTTATTTCATTCTATTAGAAAGAGGACTTGGAGGAAGAGGAAACTGGTGTCCGCATTGCCGAAGCCTCTACCCAAACCTTCATCTCTGGTGGAAGGAGTACTGCAGAAAGTGGGACACAAATACCAGAGGACTTCACATACGTAAATGTCGACCACCAGTATGCCCAGACCATGCTTCCCATCTCGAGGCCATTCACAGTCCATGCACCTCCCGTTCCGGCATCACTTCATGCACCTCCAGTTCCGGCATCGCCCACAACAGCTCTAGCCACATGGAATACAGTGCCTGGTCAACATGCATCACTGTCGCCTTTCCAGCCTTCTCCTGTGGAGTCCACCCCTCCCAAGTCACCTGAGCCTCATCAGTTCACTGCACCTCCCCCATCACCCGAGCCTCCCTTGTCGCCTTCGTCACCCAGGTCTGAGGAGATGGAGACAGATTCAACACCATCGAGCCCTTCAAGCATCTCAAGTCCCAGTGATGCATCCTACCAGGAATCTGACGAATCCGAATCAACAGATGAATCCGACGCTGAAGACCCGGAAGAAGTCGGTCTGTGCCAAGAAAGGAAATTTCTGGTCTTCGAAAGCTGCCTCAAGAACTTGCTCTACAGGCTGAAGTGTCCAGCATGCGCTGATGGCCATATTGCTGAGTTACGGGAGTTTACAACCGGATCCATGTTGACCATTGTGGTAACTTGTGTGTGCGGCCGCGAAGTGACGAAATGGACATCACAGCCGGTGATTGGACGACAGCCTGTGGGAAACATACTGGCTGCTGGAGCTGTTGTTTTGTCAGGGTTGACACATGAGAAGATGTCATTCTTCTCATCACTGTTAAACCTGGAGTTCATTTCGCTCACGACATTCAAGAGCATCCAGGAGGCCATGATATTACCTACAGTGAACACCTACTTTGTCGACGAGCTGAATGAGTGCCGTGCTGCTGTTGAGGGACGCCCAGTACAGACATGTGGAGATGGGCGCTGTGATTCGCCGGGCTATAGTGCAAAATACTGCACGTACACCTGCATGGACATGTCCAGTCAGAAGATCCTTGCCATGGAATTGGTGCAGGTGACACAAGCAACGAGCTCGGTTGGAATGGAGAAGGTGGGCTGCAAGAAGGCGTCGGTCTCGATGATTGAGGCAGGGGTAGATGTGAAGGTGTTTGCCACAGATCGCCACGGCAGCATCAAGAAGATGATGAGGGAGTATGGTGCCATCGACCACCAGTTTGACGTCTGGCATTTGGCCAAATCCATCATGAAACGGCTGACTGCAAAGGCCAAGACAAAAGACTGCCAGGATCTTGCTCCATGGATTAAGACCATTTCCAAGCACATCTGGTGGTCAGCACAGAACTGCCAGGAGGACCCGACGAGGCTTGTGGAAATGATTCAGTCCATCTGCCACCATGTCTGCAACACCCATTTGTGGAATTCAGCGGACAAATTTCACCAATGTGCCCACCCACCCCTCACAGAAGAGCAGGTTTCATCAAGAAAGTGGTTGAGGCCAGGTTCCAAGGTTCATGAGGCCATACAACAAGTCCTTTTGACAAGAGACCTGTCAATGATCTCAAGCAGCTGACGAAGGCTTGTCACACAGGAGCTCTGGAGACGTACCATGGCATGTACCTCAAGTACTGCCCTAAACGCAACCACTTTTTCTACCCCGGCATGCAGATGAGAGCGCAACTAGCAGTACTGGACCATAACAAGAATGTTGGGCGAAAGCAGGCTACCATCAGCCACCCTTTGCCAATCATGCAAAAACATTTGGTCCGGCTGACCAAAGTATTCAAGAACACCAGTGACAGCATCAGGTCCCCACTCTACTATCACCAAGCCAAGCCACATACACCGGAGAGGCGCAGAGATGGTATGTTCACTGGTGCAGCAAGTAGGGATGAATAATGCCCAGTGAAACACTTTCAGAATACAAACAACTATTTAAATACCCATAAAGATACTTTTCATTCCCATGAAGCTGAAGTCCTGAAGCAAGCCATCAAAAAATCTAGGCGGAGGCTGATGGAAGAGGGACATTTTTTATATTATACTTATATAATTATGTCTCAGTTTAAAACAGCACTATAAAAGTTCTTGTCTGAGCAGGGCAAGACAGTCCAGGATATTTCTGAAGCAATTAAGATACCCCTTAGTGACCAATCCACATTGGACATCCCACCTGATGTCAAGGAGACCATAGTGAAACATGTGGTTTCAGCCCCAACAACCCAGAGGAGAAGCCTTCGATATTTCTCTGGGAAAGTACCAGTCCCAAATGGAGAAGCAGACTTCTAGAGTTGGCGGAGACAGACACAGTCAGTGGTGGAAGCCGATGACGTCAAGGAAGCAGAGAAGTCGAGTCGTCTTTCCGAAGCGCTGCTCCCACCAGTAAGTGACATCGTATGGTCACTTGGCAAAAATGCTACAGCCAAGGAAGCCTATGCCGGACTAGTAAAAGCATTTGGGATCGCCGCATATGGTGTAGAACTGTATTTCCGGTCCACGGAGTGCTTCCAGAAGGGAGGCGAAGAACAATCTGAATACCTCCTGCGGCTCCAAGACCTGCTCTCCAAGGCCATGGATGGTGGTGGCGTGTTGGCCAACCAGGTTGACAAGGTGTGGGCCCATCAGTTTGTCAGAGGATGTCTATATGCAGTCATTTTGTATGATGTGTACTATTTTACCTTTTGCATACATGTTTACTATAGCAGATAGTAGGGATGAATAATTGCCAGTGTAACGCTGTACGAATACAACCTGTTATTTGGAATATCATTTGAAATATTTTATTCTAAACATGCAGCTGAAGACCTGGATCAGGCAGTCAGGACAAGTGGGCGGAGGCTGATGGAGGAGGGACAAGCAGACAACCTTTATGACTTTGATGCTAATCATGACTCGGATGTGACGCACATCAGCGACTTGCATGAGGACAACAGCCCTGCTAGCTCTCTTGTTTTATGTATCGAGGAGTTCACATGAAAAGAGAATAAAAAAGGAAGAGAAGACAGCAGCCGCTAAGAGAGCAGAAGCCACGAAAAAGGCCGCTACATGATGCTCAGCTTAGCCTATATGTTCAAACTTAATCTCGTTTCACTTGGTGGTGATGGGACTGATGAACCAGTATTTGTTACGCAAGCACATTGTCTTTGCTGACAACTACTTGGAGAGGCTAGCCCAGGATATTGGCAGAAGGTTTTGGTACTAAATCGACGGAGAAGACAAAGCTCCCAAAGAATTCACAGCAGATGTTCTGAACATGAAACGGAAAAAAATTGTATCTCTTTAAACCGACGGAGAAGACAAAGCTCCCAAGGAATTCAAAGCAGACGTTCTGAACATGAAACGGAAAAGAAAACTGCAACAGGTGGCACATTCAGGCAAGTAAACTTCAGGATCACCAACAGAAAACTTCATTGAAGTAGAAATTGCACGACACAACAGCCTTATATACGTCAAGAATAGCCCCCACTGAATAGATACACATTTGTCAGACAAAGAAATCGCTGATGAAGATGAAGAAATCACTGACAATCACACTATTCACGACTCACAACTAGAATTATCATTAGATGATAGCTGTCCAGAACAAGGCTCATGCGCTTGCAAAACAGAAGGATTGTGAAGACCTCATGGACTGGGAGAAGAGCATCAGCAACCATATCTACTGGATTGCTTCATCCACGACAGATGAGGAGGTGCACCTTCGTGGAGCAAAGTGGACCTCTCTGTGAAACCACAGGCAAAACATCATGAGGGTCATTCTGACATATTTCCAGCCTATTATCATGGAGAAATGTCTTTAATGTGTTGGCCAATCAGCTAGGGTTTCAGATCACTCCAGCTTACATTAACTGCTCGTACTGCATATCACCTGGAGGTGGCAATGATGCAGCAGCGGACCGGTCGAGGGATCGGCCCATTGTTGTGCAGTTCGGTTCCTACCACACACGAGCAAAGTTCACTCAAGCCCGCTCTAAACTCAAGGGGACGGGGGTATACATTAATGAGGACTTGACAACAGCAACCAGAAACTCTATCACATGGTGCGTCACTCTGAAAAAGTCTCAAGGACATGGAGCATCGATTTATTTGGTGCGGAGGAGCAAGTGTTTTATCACGCCATTTCCACAAGTCTGCATGAAGGTGTGATCTACCAGGAGCTTAAACCTGTCCTGGTAGGGTCACAGTCAGATGAAGCCCATTTTTATTTCATTAGATATACATGTATTAAGGGGCCCATTGGGGTATTATTTGCCATTTTCGCGCACTTTCACGGAATCATGAATATCTTTAAAACTATTGAAGCTACCCCCTACAAACCATATACTGTTGGAAAGCTGAGAATGTGAGGAATCCAAAAAAGTAAACAGTTAGACAATAGGACTTAAAATAAGAGCTCAAAAGGCAAATATATTGAAAAAATAAAAAAATAAAAAAATTGACATGCCATCATTCAAATCGCATCTTCTAAAAATTGTAGGGGTATACATCTTTGTTAATGTAAACATAGAAACTACAGTGATAGACAAACAAACTAATGGTGGCTTTTTCTAATATTCATCCATCTTCCTAGTGAAATCAACATTCAAACAAAAATCAGAAATGGGACACATAACATAACATAATTTTTTTCTCTCTAGAGATACCTCTAAAAGCCACCATTATTCTCTTCATCTCAGAAAAATGAACAATCTCTCCAAATTTCATTGAATTTGAGTAAATACTTTTTGAGTTTTTAGAATTTTAGTCTTAAAAATCTGTATATCGGCAAATGAGCTTGAAAAGTCATATACAATATTGATATTTGTTTGATAAATGACATGAATAAATATAGGAAAATAGCGGAATAAATAGTTGGAAGTTGGTTCAATGGAAGTTTAGGGCATGTTAATCACCTATAAACTGCCATGTTTATTTTCTGCATGACATTAGATGTTGTTGCTTCACTCTAAAAAAGGAGAAACCCTATTTGGATGGTAAACATTTTGATTTGGGACATTTTGATTTATTCTATTTATGAAAAGTACAATTAAAAATCTCCAATCTAAGCCAGAAAATAATCACTTTCGGCCCCCAAAATGTACAACATTGATAACAAAATCATTAATTTGTCCTTTTAATAGCTACCCTCTACCCCACAATGTATGTATTTTCTTAAAGCTTAGAATCCATGGATCATTTTAAGATAAAAATCTCAATTTTGATGAAAAAAAAGTTGAATACCCCACTGGGCCCCTTAATTCAATATTGATACCTACAATGTATACTACTCCTTAATTTTCCTTGACTCTTACAATGAATGTCTTATTGCTATAAAGTAGCTACAGTACACAAGGAGACGAGCACTGCCATGGTAGAGATTGCAAGGGAGAGGCTTGAGGTAGAGAAGGACTCCTACAGGGTAGACCTGGAGAGGCTGGCCGAGGAAAAGGGGAGGACGTTCATGGAGGTGCAACGTCTTGCTCTCATGAAAGATGCTGCATCAACATCCTCATCATCGTTGAAATATTTTCTCATTTCTATTTTATTCCTACGGATACATGTATACAAGGAAACGAGTGCCGCCATGGTGGAGATTGCAAGGGATCGGCTTGGAGGTAGAGCGGGACTGCTACTTGGAGAAGTGGCCGAGGAAAAGGGGAGGAGGTTTATGGAGGAGCAACGTCTTGCTCTCATGACAGAGCGGGCTGCATCGACATCGTCAAATTGATTATGAAATAAAGAAAACACATGTCATGATTGTATCTTGACTCAGGAGACTCCGATTTGAAGATTTTCAATTTCTCAGGTAATGATGGATAAGCTTAGAATTTTATTACACCTTTTGGCCCGTTTTTTGTTGTTGTTGTTGTTGTTTTTTTTTGGGGGGAACGGTAGTTGAAGCACTGAATGAAACATTCGATATAAGGAAATTGTCACATTCTCAATGAAAGGGGTTATATCACTGATTGAAAAGGGAGGGAAAGATGCATTGTATGTAGAATCATAGACCAATAACACTCTTAAATGTAGACTATAAGATGTTATCAAAAGTTATAAAAGAAGAAATAATCCACCATAATCAGGTTGGGTAGGTTAAAAATAGAAACATTGGGGAGGCAGTGCGGCTAATAGCTAATGTACGTGCATGGGTTCTCTATGTGCCTACTGTGTAGGTTGTCTATTATCCTGCATGGACCCCCAGTAATGGCAAGGAAAGGAAGGCATTTATTGTCATTAATACTCTACTCTCATGGGCATAACAAGGACAACAGAATGTATTCACACTGTAGCAACGTCCCGGAACGCCATGAGGAAAATGATAAAATTCACAAGGTTAGACATTTCGTCTCTGTAGATGAAACAGTACATGCCCAAGAAGCCAACAAAATTGTGCATTAAACTTTGGTGTTTGTGCGACTCAATGACGGGCTACTGCCTTGCATGCCAAGTGTACACAGGCAGGGGGATGGACGCGGAACTCGTCCAACAATTCGGCCTGGGGTACATGGTGGTGATGGGACTGATGAACCAGTATTTGTTACACAATCACATTGTCTTTGCTGACAACATCTTGGAGAGGCTAGCCCAGGAAAAGGGGAGTAGGTTTTGGTATTACACCGACGGAGAAGACAAAGCTCCCAAGGAATTCAAGGCAGACGCTCTGAACATAAAACGGAAAAGAATTGTATCTCTTTAAACCCGACAGTGAAGACAAAGCTCCCAAGGAATTCAAGGCAGACGTTCTGCACATAAAACGGAAAAGAATTGTATCTCTTTAAACCGACGGAGAAGACAAAGCTCCCAAGGAATTCAAGGCAGACGTTCTGAACATAAAACGGAAAAGAATTGTATCTCTTTAAACCGACGGAGAAGACAAAGCTCCCAAGGAATTCAAGGCAGACGTTCTGAACATAAAACGGAAAAGAATTGTATCTCTTTAAACCGACGGAGAAGACAAAGCTCCCAAGGAATTCAAGGCAGACGTTCTGAACATAAAACGGAAAAGAATTGTATCTCTTTAAACCCGACGGTGAAGACAAAGCTCCCAAGGAATTCAAGGCAGACGTTCTGCACATAAAACGGAAAAGAATTGTATCTCTTTAAACCGACGGAGAAGACAAAGCTCCCAAGGAATTCAAGGCAGACGTTCTGAACATAAAACGGAAAAGAATTGTATCTCTTTAAACCGACGGAGAAGACAAAGCTCCCAAGGAATTCAAGGCAGACGTTCTGCACATAAAACGAAAAAGAATTGTATCTCTTTAAACCGACGGAGAAGACAAAGCTCCCAAGGAATTCAAGGCAGACGTTCTGCACATAAAACGGAAAAGAATTGTATCTCTTTAAACCGACGGAGAAGACAAAGCTCCCAAGGAATTCAAGGCAGACGTTCTGCACGGGAAACGGCTGAGCGCTACCTTAATTTGAGGGAGGAGGCAGTCCGTCGGAATGGACAGCAACCGAGGCACCGTTCACCATTAAGGTACAACCAACCAGCAGCCTACAGTGCCTGGGAAGCACATCGTTCACCTACGCCACCACGGTACTATGAGACTAGGCAGCAATCACCTGCAAGGCTTCAGGTCAACTTCGAAGACTTCGACAACACCCAGGGCAACCAGGGAAACTTCTAGCCGTCGATACCGAGGGCCAGGTATGGACACACACTGCCCAAAGGCCCAAAACACTCTGGAAGGTTTAAAGCATCTTGCTAGACAATCAGCGGTACAAACAGGCAACGGAGCCATCATAGTAGATCACTAGAAAACAGATCTGCTAGCATTCTGAAAAAAGAAACAACCAAAGTACTTAATTTTGAACAACCCGAGAACGCCCTTCCTGTAATTCACTGAACCGCCCATGGGTTTTCCATGTGGTATAGTTATTCTGGTATGATATGATTTACCATCCTTATATTGCATGTGCATACTGTGCATGGACTGAATTATTTGAACAAGACTTACCTTCATCAGTTATTAATTTCAAACAACCAAATTTATGGCAGAATAGATGTGAATCATGTAAAGCCTTTAAGTTCCCTTCTGACCAACCAGGAACATGACTATCTGCAAAACTGTATTTTGCTGGATTAACAAAGAAAGGAAAAGAATCAAAAGACATTCAAGACTTGGCAGAAGCTATTGAGACCACCTTCCAGAAGAGTTTCAAGATAATCAAAGAACAAAACCAACAAATACATCAGCTTAATAAACAAATAAACATGCAGCGTCATGAATTAGCAGGACTAAAAAAAGCTAACTTTCATCTTCAGACATCTTCACCAATCAAATCAAGTCTACCATCCACTCCAGTCAAATCGACTCCCCCAACATCATCACCAAACATGAGTCCTTCATCTACACCACCTTGCACTATGGACAAAACACCTCCAAGTACAATACATGATCTGGAAAAAGACTTCATGGAAAATAGTACTGACGATGAACTGTTGAATACATCAATGGAACTCCTAGAGAGTCAAGAAACAACACCACAGAAAAAACTCAAGTTCGATGATTAAACATGTTCTTTGGTTGCGCATCAGGAAGAATCAATGTAATGCATGAAACGTGCATGCTACATATTTATGTTGATAATTGTACAACTGTAAAAAAAAAGTTGTATTTATTTATTTTTTCTTTTCCAACAAGACAAAACAGTCAAATGTAGCAGGCATGGTACATTTTTGTTTTATCTGCATTTTTTGCATGATGTCATAATTTCACAATCTGTCGACTTGTTTGGGAGGGTGTATACTGTATATCCTGTAGCAGCAGCAGCGGAGTTGATGAGATAATAAGATTTTATCTTAATAAAAAATTATATTAAAAAAAAATTTTCTTCAACTTGTTTATATTACAAAAAGAAATGTAAATTTGTAGAGCTCATCTAAAATTTGTCCTTGCAGATGCCATTGCAAATAAAACTGCGATCTTCAAGGAAAGATGACAGTCCTCCCCGGAATGAGCCCGGTCCGGGTCGAGTTTTCATTTTCGCGTACGAGGTCACCGAAAATGGCTTTAAGCGAAAAATTAAAGTTTTTTTAAGCATGTTTGGATGCCCATAGCTTAAAAATTAATAGATATTTTGCTCTAATCTTTTAGAGTATTAAAGACCTTCACTTCCTTTACAGATTTAAATAAAAATGAGCGTGATTGTTCAAGTCGTTTTCGAGTAAAGCGCCCTCAAAGTTTGGATTTTTCAAAAATGCACCAAGTTCAAGGTCAAAGGTCACCCTTAGTCCAATCTGGGATCTTCACCAATTTTTGTGTACTGACAGATATTTACCTATATTTTCAGGGGTTACCAAAGAAATTTTGCTACCGGAACGTTTAATGGCTTAATTACGCTAACGAAAATGGTCGTAAACAACCCGAAATACTCAAAATTGCCATATAATTGGCTTTAGGGCATATTTTGTATCTCTCTCACACGCAATACAAAAGTTTATAAATACTGTTCTTCAGGGAATTGGCAGACATTCACCTATATTTTCATGGGTTAGCAAACAAAATTGCTACCGGAACGTTTAACGGCTTATTTACACTGACGAAAATGGTCGTAAACACACTGAAACGTGTTAAATAGCCATATAATTGGCTTTAGGGCATATTTTGAATCTCTCTCACACGCAATATAAAAGTTTATAAATACTGTTCTTCAGGGAATTGGCAGACATTCACCTATATTTTCATGGGTTAGCCAAACAAATTTGCTACCGGAACGTTTAACGGCTTATTCACACTGACGAAAATGGTCGTAAACACACAGTAACGTGTTAAATAGCCATATAATTGGCTTTAGGGCATATTTTGAATCCTTCTCACACGCAGTACAAAAGTTTATAAATACTGTTCTTCAGGGAATTGGCAGACATTCACCTATTTTTTCAGGGGTTAGCAACAAAAAATTTGCTATCGGAACGTTTAACGGCTTATTTACACTGACGAAAATGGTCGTAAACACACTGAAACGTGTTAAATAGCCATATTACGGGCTTTAGGGCATATTTTGAATCCTTCTCACACGCAATACAAAAGTTTATAAATACTGTTCTTCAGGGAATTGGCAGACATTCACCTATATTTTCATGGGTTAGCAAAAAAAAATTGCTACCGGAACGTTTAACGGCTTATTTACACTGACGAAAATGGTCGTAAACTCACTGAAACGTGTTAAATAGCCATATTACGGGCTTTAGGGCATATTTTGAATCTTTCTCACACGCAATACAAAAGTTTATAAATACTGTTCTTCAGGGAATTGGCAGACATTCACCTATATTTTCATGGGTTAGCAAAAAAAAATTGCTACCGGAACGTTTAATGGCTTATTTACACTGACGAAAATGGTCGTAAACACACTGAAACGTGTTAAATAGCCATATTACGGGCTTTAGGGCATATTTTGAATCTTTCTCACACGCAATACAAAAGTTTATAAATACTGTTCTTCAGGGAATTGGCAGACATTCAACTATATTTTCATGGGTTAGCAAAAAAAAATTACTCAGCAACCGATTGACTTCGGGGCAAAAAATTTCGGGGTTTTCCGTCAGACACTTGGGGGAACAATTGGTGCGAATTTTAGCGAAATCGAAGGGGGTCGGGTGACACCCACCGGTTGATTTGACGTGGATTGACCCGTATATTTTACTGAAGTCAGACGATATATATTCTATTGATGCATTCTTTTAATGTTTCAATTGATCATAACAGGAACATTTCAGTTGGCCAGCTGTAGAAAAGGCAGATATACCAGACCCTCCTCCCAAGAAATCTAAAAAGAGATACAAAGAAAGTCTGGAGAAGAGATTGTTCACCCTATCAGCCGAGTATCAAAACCTGCAGCACAGGCACAGGTTGTGCTCTCATGAAAGAATATCCCTTCATGTAAGTCAGAGAGTTGCCACAAGAGTGGAGAATAGTCTTTTAAGTGACACCTTTGCATCCCATCAGGTAGACTTAGACTCCATTGAGGTAAACGTTGTGGCTGATAAAAGTTTAGATGTGTCTAGTTTGAAGAAAGTTATGTCCAACACTATAAAGCTTTCATCCTATGAATTCATAGAGTCAGATGGGAGTGCTGTTTACTTCAAACAATACCACAAGATAAGCAACTCATCAGTCCTTGAGTACAAATTGCTATGTGCCTTTCATACCAAGACCATTGACAGTACTGTACAACTGGAAGCATTGGAAAGGAGAGCCAGTTATATGGTTCTGAGTATGATAGGTGCAAGACACACATCTATGGACCACACCACACTGTGCGAAAATCAGTGGTTCCTTATTTGTCTCTCATTAGCAGTTGCAATCAGAGATGTGTTCTCATGTGTTCGCAAGTACACACACTGGAAAAAAGGACGAGGTGAAGACATTGTGAGGAAACATTTCAAGTCATATTTGGACGGAACATCACAAAAGAGGCTGCCAGGTAAAGAAGTTGAAGCATTTCTAGAAAAGGAGAATTTACCGTATGCCTGGAAAACTGTGCATACAAAAGTCATGAGATGTAAGACATCTTACTCGTCATTTCTATTATATTTCTGCTATGATCAAAGTATGATCACTTTTAAAAAAAAATCACATTCGTTTACATTTGATCGGTTTTTACTGCAAGATATGATCACACACATTCATCCTACTTGCTTTTCAACTACATGCAAGAAGCGAGAATATATTTGTCTCTGCTACACGAAAAGGCCGACTGCATTCATCACCACTTGACAACTACTTGTTACTTCTCACCCAGTTACTGCAGAGAAGCACGTTTTTTAGCCACCATCTTAACTAGATCTAGCACCTTGGACATGTATGCATTCTGATATATAGTCTGGCACTAAAACTTGACTTACAGGATCACCACACAAGTCAATGGGAGCAATAATCAACATTTTATTTTAATGCATTTGTATGCCTCCGCAACCGAAGGTGGTGCCGGAGGCATCATGTTTATAGATTGTCCATTCGTGTAAAATACATGCCCAAATCAGGAGTTTACAGTTATTGAATGCATATTAGACTGCACTTTGCCCTTTAACCGTAGTGGCTCTCATTTGCAGCCCCAAACATTTGACACTGCGCGCTTGAGCTAACGCCCATCTGCCGGCTGGGCTACGATATTATTTAAGATACACGTACAACCTGATTTCTTTAAAATGCTAAACAACATATAGGAGTTCTCTCTACCGAATTTAGCGAACACAGAAACCTGTTTAAAATACTCAAATAAATTATCACTAAATTCATGATACTGTATCAATCAATATATGTACCAGTAAAGCATTTAAAAGTATATGAAGTGAGAATTAATGTAACAAAATGTGGAGATTCTAATGTTGACATTGGGTTCACATTTGAAAATGTTCATGTTTTAGGTAAAAAATGAGAAAAAAATAGGATTTAGACCCAAAATATTTAGGGTATTGCCAATTTCAGATCTCCTTACATTTAGCAACTTAAAGATCAAATGACTGTTATTACTTGCCCTTTTTTTAATCTACCTTTTACTGATATGTTTCTTTGATTTTTCCGCTTTTAAAATTATTTTATTTATTTTGGGGATGTTATTCTCCTTTAATGTAGACTTTACTTAGGATGTGATTATTACTTTATTTTGTTTAAATTATGTATTTATTTTCTGAACTCATACATTTTTACATGCAATTGAAAATGAAAATTTCCAGTACAATTTACAAAGTCATGTTCAAATGAATGTATACAAAATTAATGTAAACGGAGACATAATGCTTTTCAGCTTAAAATAAACATTTAAATCCATCAAATACCTTTACATTATGTTGTCAATATTGGATTCCATTTCTCAATGTATTTTTCTAATTTTTCAAGGTGAATTAATTAAAGTATAAAAGTAGGAAAGGATGGTGCTTTGTTCCAGTAGTTACAAGAGAATATATATTTCTTCGCACAGAGTAAAATTGTATTAATAAGAGAAATATCAGAGTGAGTGAAATATTCATTCATTATCCTCTTAACTATCAACCATTCATTCAGGTCTTTCCAAAAAGAGATCACTGTTACACATTTAAGAAAAAGATGAGTAATTGTTTGTATACTGTATGAATGTTGCAACAGTTACACATTGGGGACGATTTTACTCCTATCTTAAATACAAATTTGTTTGTTGAGATTATCCTATGAAGAAATTTGTATTGAAAGTTCCTTAAGCCGTTATCAATGGATGATTTGTAAATCAATGAAAACCGAGTGTTCCAAGTGATTTGCCCATCTAAATTTTCCTCTATATCTTCATGAGAAATTTGTTTGAAACTGGTGTAATTTTTTTGAGAGATACAATGCTAATGGCTCGTTCTTAAGTTATGATGATGAAAAGGTTCGGATATGTTCCCTAATACCTCTAAACTGGAAAGCAGTTATGAGGCATAATTTCATTGAAAATGTTGGAGAACCTTCTGATGAACGATTTGATCTCTTTCTACAAGTTAAAAGAACCACAAAATTTTGATATACCATGTTTGTTAAAGAGCATTGCTCACCAATTTCTGATTTAAATCAGCAACATGTGATTACTTGTTCATTTACATTTCAGTTGTGTGGTATACTTACTGAAACATTCTGTAAAACATGTATTGATACATTCTGTAATACATGTATTGATACATTCTGTAATACATGTATTGATACATTCTGTAATACATGTATTGATACATTCTGTAATACATGTATTGATACATTCTGTAATACATGTATGTATTAATACACTCTGTAATACATGTATTACATTAATTTTAGATAGCCACTTGTCTATAAGTAAAGAAGTTGATTATTAGTCTTTTGCGTTCAGATATTTAAAGCATTTTGTTGGTGAAGGAAGCAGTACAGTCAAACCTGTGTATAGTGGCCACCCAGGGAGTCAAGAATAGTGGCCACTATAGAAAGGTTGGCTGCTATAGACAGGTGGCCGCTAAGACAGGTTTGACTGTACATGTAGTATTAATATGAGAGAGTGCAGGCAATCATACAAAATAATCCCACTTAAAAACAAAATAAATCAAGTAGATTTTGGTTAAGATAAAAACTCTTTATGTCTTGATTTGTAACTTAGACTTTGGGAAAAAGAGCATTTATTCCTTTCTCGAACATTTCTGAGTGAAATCTTACAGACCAACGAATTAGAAAACAACGACTGTCATGATAATAGGTACATTTGTACTCAGCGATGGATTCCCCTTTAACCCATTGAGAATGAAGACCACATTATATTTATTCCTAAGAGGTAATAAATCTCTATTGTATCATCAAATTGGCAATAGAAGAAACTTGATGTTTTGTGTAGATAAAATAAAATATGCACATTTGGCAATCCTTTCCAATCTAAAACGTTGCCAATTTGCACCTAAAATAGTGATCTTCAATCTGTTTATGTTGCCAATTTGAGAATTCTCAGATTATTTTGCCTAAAATAAGTTGATCCTGCCTGGCTAGATTCACGAGAAGGACGGATCACCGCAAGCATGGCTGGAGATTTCATGCCTCTACGAGACACTTCGGAGGGCAAAATAACAGCAGAGCATAAATCGCTTGCTTGTCAGACAACAGGTCTCCATGTTATGGAGGATCATCCTCATCTTGGAGCATCTCCTGAAGCAATCGCAAGTTGCAGTTGTCATGGAGCAAGACTTGTTGAGATTAAGTGCACTGCCGAACAGTGTTACCAGTGTGGTGACCCTGGTAACTTCAAACGGGACTGCCCGCATTCAAGTCGCAAGCTACCAGTTTCTTTTATCGACTGGGGGGGGGGGGGGGGGGGGGGGGGGAAGCCAGTAGATCGGAGAGAGGCCCAGTCCCGATCCGAATAGTGCAGGGCCAATTAGGTATGCCCCTCAATTCTGAGGATGATGCTCATCTAGACCCGCTGGTTGGGGAGGTTGCTGCTCCATAGTACACCAGCGACTCCTTTACGTGTGGGTGTTTGCCACCAGAAACTTACAGATTCAACTACCAATCTGTCTGTGAGGGGGATTACATCCACCACACCATCTATCAGCCCAATGTTCATTACACCAGGGAATTGGGATGAATACCAGTCTTGGATAAATTCCCTGACATCACATATCCAGTATACAAAGATGCTGAGATCAAACACACAGTTACACACCATATCAAGACCCGCGGAGCCCCAGTATCTGCTCGCCCTCGTCGTTTGGCTCCTTACAGATATACGATCGCTAAAGCTGAATTCTGTCGGCGGAGATGAAGCAGTTGCAGGTGCAATAGGCCCAGCTCACTACACAAGTACACACCATGGCCTCCCGCATGAAGACCCATGACCTGAGCGACAGCAGACGCTTTATATATGCCAACGATGAGGACAAGGATGACATAAAAGTACTACTGCAGAAGTTTGACAATCATTTTCTACCAAAGAAGAAACCAGGTGAAACCATCGATTGTTTCGTAACCGACCTACGAACGAGGGCAAGCTCATGCGACTTCGGTGAGCTGAAGGATTCTCTCATCAGAGACAAGATCGTTATCGGCGTGTCGTCAGACGGAGTACGTGCACGACTGCTACGTACAGAAGATCTGACACTGGCAAAGGCGATAGACATTTGCAAGTACGCAGAGCTGACAGATATTCGGCTAGCTGAACTAAAACCACCAACGGAAATCACGATGCAACAAATGCGGCGGTGTGCATCCGCAGCGTCAATGTCCTGCTTTCGGCCTGACATGCCACTCGTGCGGGAAGGTCAACCATTTCAGTAAGATGTGCAGGTGGACACAATCGTCATCGCACTCGTCGCAGTCACAACACCCCCTTAAGATAATTGTTTGCTTAAAGTGTGGCAAGATAGGCCATTTTCAAATGGTGAGCTCAAGGCTAGGAACCTAGAGTACCAACAAAAGGTAATCAAGCACTGGCAGGCCAAGCTCTCACAACACACAGTCCCCAAACGAGTAGAGGCTCCTGTTGATGGGCAGGTGTCTCCACTTTTGGTGATTTGGCATTATGCACACATTAATTATCACTGCACATACTACTAGTCCAACAACCTCCGCCTCCAAGGCATGAAGGAGCGACCACAGGAGTCAACAGATGACGCCATCTGTCAGTTTGCCGATCAGCTGGGGTTCAAGATCACTCCAGCCGACATTGACTGCTCGTACCGCATATCACCTGGAGGCGGCAATGATGCAGCAGCGGACCGGTCGAGGGATCAGCCCATTGTTGTGCATTTCGGTTCCTACCGCACATGAGCAAAGTTCACTCAAGCCCGCTCCAAGCTCAAGGGGACGGGAGTATACATCAATGAGGACTTGACGGCAGCAAACCAGAAACTGTATCACAAGGTGTGTCACTCCGAAAAAGTCTCGAGGGCATGGAGCATTGATTTATTTTGGAGGGAGGAGACCGAGGCCGATCTGCCATGACATTTGGAGGAGCAATTGTTCTATCACGCCATTTCCACAAGTCTGCATAAAGGTGTGATCTCCCAAGAGCTTAAACCTGTCCTGGTCAGGTCACAATCAGATGAGTGATTGCTGGAAGATCATTTTCATTTAATTAGACATATGTATTAATTCAATATTACCTATACTACTCCTTAATTTTCTTCTCTCACCGCTTTCTTAATTTTCCTTGACTCTCACAATGAATGTCTCTAATTTTATCTTATTGCTATGCAGTAGCTTCAGTATACAAGCACCGCCATGGTGGAGATAGCAAGGGAGGCTGGAGGTAGAGAAGGACTCCTACATGGTAGACCTGGACAGGCTGGCCCAGGAAAAGGGAGGAGGTACATGGAGGAGCGTCTTGCTCTCATGACAGAGCGGGCTGCATCGACATCATTGAATTGATAATGTGGTTATTTAAATAAAGATTCCCATTTATACATTATTTCTCTCATTTTCATTTGATTCCTACGGATACAAATATACATGAAAACAAGCATATTCGATAGAGGGAAATTGTCACATTCTCAATGAAAGGGGTTATATCACTGATTGAAAAGGAAGGGAAAGATGCATTGTATGTACAGAATCATAGACCAATTACACTCTTAAATGTAGATTATAAGATTTTATCAAAAGTTTTAGCAAAAAGAATAAAGGAGTTATAAAAGAAGAAATAATCCACCATAATCAGGTTGGGTAGGTTAAAAATAGAAACATTGGGGAGGCAGTGCGGCTAATAGCTAATGTACGTGCATGGGTTCTCTATGTGCCTACTGTGTAGGTTGTCTATTATCCTGCATGGACCCCCAGTAATGGCAATGAAAGGAAGGCATTTATTGTCATTAATACTCTCATGGGCATAACAAGGACAAAAGAATATCAGGAGTGTAGGTCTCAAGATCAGGCGCTCAGAAATGGGTACATTTCAAAGCTGATGACAAAGAACAGATACAAGAAACTTCATCAATACTCACACTGCAGCAATGTCAGGAAACACCCTGATGAAAATGACAAAATTCACAAGGTTGACAAAAAAGCAAATAAAAAATCAAGAATTTTTCCTAGATTTATGCCATTCCAGCAATTATACTGAATGGAAAAATGTTACTGCCTCAATGTTTTCGTTTTCTGATGCTTCAAAGTGTGTAGTTTGAAGAAAAATATATTTTGACTAAGTGAAAGTACTTTGAATTTTGGACCATTTTGGGACTTTTGTGCAACCTTTCCCGTGAAAACGCCCTGGAGTGTTCCATGTAGTTTAGAAAGAAAAAAATGGTTAACCGAACGGTTAACAAATCACTTTTCTTTTCTTTGGTATTTTATTTATTATTTATTTTCTCTGATATATCCAATGTCTGTCTGTTTTTTCAATTTTAATCAGCAGGGCAGTGCCATGTTAGTTTACAAACTGCTGTCATAATGAAAGCTTTTGGATATCTCATAACAAATGATTCTTCTAAGTTTGGCTCTACCAGTCTAAATCTAGTCATTAATCCTCTTACCATTTGATTATCTGTGATACATGTTAAATAGCTTCATTTTAGCAATAGATAAGCAGGGCTCAACGTGCCATTTTCTAATCAAATGTACAGAATGGGGATAAGAAGAAATATAAAAAAACAAAAAATTAACCAAAACCATAAAAATGAAAACGTTTTTGCCGTTGCCGGTCGGTTAACCGTCTTGTAACCCTTTCAGTACAACCCTAATCAAAACATTTTATGTGCATAAACAAATTGAGTTCAGGCAGGGCTATAACATACACTGTATTACATGTATGGTTATGTCAAAGGCCTAATGACGGCTACAGTACATGTATATATGTCAATTGAAGGATGGTTTACTCAATTAATTTTTTTTCCTTTGGCATTTATTATTTTTTGTGTGTTTTCTGTTTAACAGCTTTGAGGAGCACTTTCTGGATGGCCTAGATGTGAATGTCTTCGATCTGGATGTGGGAGCTGAAGAGGATGTTGATGAGGATCTCATCGGAGAAGAAGACACCACTGAAGACTACGAGAAAGAAGCAAGAGCACACATCAACACTGCAAAGTGCATTGCATATGTTGATAGACTAATGGACTTGTTGCAGACCATACACCGAGAAAGATGCAAGAAGTGCAAGTCGCCATTGCATTACCGGAGTGTCCAGAAAGGGACAGCCCTTCTTGTCATGTGGGAATGCCCAAATCACCATGGAGGATCATGGAGCTCTCAACCAAGATACAGCGGCATGTTTTCAGGCAACCTCCACTTGGCTTCAGCAGTGATTGCATCTGGAAACAGTTTCCAGAAAATTGCGACCATGTCCAAATTCATGAACCTATACTTTATGTCCAGGACACATTTCACCAATTTGCAGAAACTTTACATTGCGCCAGCAATTAATGAGTTTTATGGCAAGAAGCAGGATGAACTATTGGCGAGGTACAGTGGACTAGATGTTGTTCTGTCCGGAGATGGACGTGCCGTCTCGCCTGGATACAGCGCAAGTATCATGACATGATATTACTGTGAGCAGAGCGTTAATGAGTACGCGGGTGGGTTTTAGGCACACCACCCTTTAACTTGTGACAATTGACTTCAACCAATGGCAATGAAATGAAGCTATTCATTGCCATCAACACTTTCAAGGGCATAACTAGGACAGCGGAATATCAGGACTTGTTTATATATAGTTCATAACGGTGGCATTTACCATCGGAATTGCGGCAGATATGATAGGCCGGGAGAAGCTTCGCGAGCCGTCCACCCATGCAGAAGACACCAAGGAGCTTGCAGAACAAATAGTGAAACGGGTGTGGCGTCAAATCCCAATGTCCAATGTCGCCGACGTCGTGGATGCAGTCTGCCCTGATCACACAGATGTTTACCGTTTCTGCCAACAAGGTATTATTATATACCAGTGTATATTATATCCACTTAAAAAATTAGGGAAACCGTCATTCATTCATTAGATTATTATACTTAATTCAACAAATGTTTCAAACTATCCTAATCTCCACCCGATTAGAAAAGGACTCGGAGCTGGTTGAGTGCAACAACCTATACTGCAGAGGTGGCAGGTGGTTTCACACCGAATGCGTAGGCCATCCCGACTCCAGAAAAGACTGGTTTTGCAGCCAGAAGTGCAGCGAATCCGGCAGTACCTCCATCTGCTTGCAAGGATGCTGAGAGGGAGGGAGATGGCGAGGCCATGCTTTCTCATTGGAGGATATATCTACCTGATCTGCATGCCAGAAAACACACCAATTACGTCTGGGTGGCTGATCGCTTACTAGCGCGTAAGTTTAATTAAGACTTGGAGAGGCTGGCCCAGGAAAGGGGAGGTGGTACTCAAAGGCTTGCACTCATGAAAGAGCGGGCTGCATCAACATTGTCATCATCGTTGAAATATTTTCTCATTTCTATTTTATTCCTACGGATACAGGTATACAAAGAAACGAGTGCCGTCATGGTGGAGATCGCAAGGGAGAGGTTGGAGGTAGAGAAGGACTCCTACGGGGACGACCTGGAGAGGCTGGCCGAGGAAAAGGGAAGGACGTTCATGGAGGAGCAACGTCTTGCTCTCATGACAGAGCGGGCTGCATCGACATCTCCATCATTGTGGAATTGAATATGTGGTTATCTGAATTAAGAAAACACATATCATGATCGTATTCCCATGTATACTAGACCCTCCTCCCAAGAAATCTAAAAGGATATATACAAAGAAAGTCTGGAGAAGAGATTGTCCACTCGATCAGCTGAATACACAAATCTGCAGCACAGGCACAGGTTGTGCTCTCATGAAAGAGTATCCCCTCATGTAAGTCAGAGAGTTGCCACAATAGTGGAGAATAGTCCTTTAAGTGACACCTTTGCATCCCATCAGGTAGAGTTAGACTCCATTGAGGTAAATGTTGTGACTGATAAAATGTGTCTAGTTTGAAGAAAGTTATGTCCAACACTAAGCTTTCATCCTATGAATTCATAGAGTAAGATGGGAGTGATGTTTACTTCAAACAATACCACAAGATTTAAGCAACCCATCAGACATTAAGTACAAATTGCTGATGAGAAACAGTAATGTGCCTTTCATACCAAGACCATTGTCAGTATTGTCAATTATGTAATCCCTGTGTCATGAATAAATCAACATTTATTCTAGTAAGAAAATTGGTCCAATGGTTCTATCAGCTTCATTTGTTGATTCGCATTTGTTTCTTATCAATAGCTGTCCAGAAAAGGGTTCTTGCACTTGCCAAGCAGAAGGACTGCGAAGACCTCATGGCCTGGGAGAAGAGTATTACCAACCACGTCTACTGGGTCGCTTCATCTACAAAGAGCGGACCTTTATGAAGCGAGGTGGGCTTTTCTGGGAAAACACATGCAGAATTTTCATGAAGGACATTCAGAACGCTCTTTATGGAGACATTCAAGGAGAAATATGTTAATTACTATCTGCAATATTACTCCATAAAAAATACATTGTTTCTTTGGATAGAAACAAGCAAATCTAACATTATAAATATTCAAAACAACTTTAAGAATGTTACAATGTTTTGTTTAATTTGAATTTTGTCCTCTCTTCTTCACAGGCTCAACCTGCTATCCTTCGAGGAAACAGGAGGTGGAAGTGTGGCTGAAGATCGGAGGGGATAAAGGAGGTTCCTCCTTTAAGATGTGCAGAACACTGTTGTAGTAGTCATCTTCAACGCTGTGGATAACATCTTCAACCTACAGCTGGCATTACAGGGTTTTTCTACCGAGTTAGAACTACTCACAACCAAGACATGGAGGTACAATTGTCTTTGTCTTTTATTTACAGTCAATGTTGTGACTGATACAAGTTTAAATGTGTCTAGTTTGAAGAAAGTTGTGTCCAACACTAAGCATTCATCCTATGAATTCATAGAGTAAGATGGGAGTGCTGTTTACTTCAAACAATACCACAAGATAAGCAACCCATCAGACCTTGAGTACAAATTGATGATGAGAAACAACAATGTGCCTTTCATACCCAGACCATTGTCAGTATTGTCAATTATGTAATCCCTGCAGAGGCAGATGAGGAGGCAGAGAAAAGGCAGCTGAAGCTAGATGAAAGGAGACTCCAGATGGAGTTAAGACGTTAAGACAATTTGTGATCATTTATATAACTAAGTTATGCTTATTATGGACAAGTGTCGTGTTTTGAGCTTCATAAACAACAGGGCCAAGCTGCAATGGAGCAGAAAGAAGAGCAGCCCAATCCTCACAGTTGTAGGGAAATGCACATTTGACAACTGTTGATGGTATAAGTTTACCCTTGAGAAGACCTGAAAGCCTCACAAAGACGTTCCTTTGCTAGTGACAATACTGGGGACCATCAGTCACAAAGGCAAGGAAGGAAAGAAAAGGCACCTGAAGGGTAGGCGAAGAAAGCATGTTGGGAAGGAGTTCCAGAGGGGACATACAAAAACTGATGTATTCCAAGCAGACGTATCATCAGAAAGTGAAGTCGAAGGAATGACTGAAGTTGGCACTCATCCGGATATCACTTCACCATCTTCATCATCTGGACTTCCAAATTATGATATTGCCATAGAAGACGAAGCAGCCTTTTCTGACAGTCCTCTACAGCCTGATGTATTCAAAGCAGACGTATCATCAGCAAGTGAAGTCGAAGAAGAAGGGATGACTGAAGTTGACATTTATTTAGTTACCGTTCGGTTGATATAAATGTTTGTTTTTCTTCTCCTTTTCAACACGAGCTTCCGGCTTCCAGAATCCACCATCCAACGAGGGGTAGTCGTCACAAATTATGTCTTCATATTCTGTTTGCGTCCATATTTAGTTACAAGTTGACGACAGTTCTTTCTCCTCGGGTGTTTCTCAACAAGATGATGTCCTACCTGAAAGCGTACCTGAACACCGGAAATTTCGGATTTGACTTACGGCCCAAGAATGGGCAAGAATAAAGCCGTCAAAGAATACCAGGAAACTCCAAGGCAACTGGTCAGATATATTGTACAACAAATTCTACCATGTCAATAAGTGTTGCGTTTTGGGCTTCATATACAACAGGGCCAAGCTGCAAGGGAACAGAAAGAAGAGCAGCCCAATCCTCACAGTTGTAGGGAAATGCACATTTGACAACTGTCGCCGGTAAAAGTTTACCCTTGAGAAGACCTGAAAGCCTCACAAAGACGTTCCTTTGCTAGTGACAATACTGGGGACCATCAGTCACAAATGCAAGGAAGGAAAGAAAAGGCACCTGAAGGGTAGGCGAAGAGAGCGTGTTGGGAAGGAGTTCCAGAGGGGAGATAAAAAAACTGATGTATTCCAAGCAGACGTATCATCAGAAAGTGTTGTGGAAGTAGAAGGAATGACTGAAGTTGGCACTCATCCGGATGTCACTTCACCATCTTCATCATCTGGACTTCCAAATTATGATATTTCCATAGAAGATGAATCAGCCCTTTCTGACAGTCCTCTACAGCCTGATGTATTCAAAGCAGACGTATCATCACAAAGTGAAGTCTAAGAAGAAGGAATGACTGAAGTTGACGACAGTTCTCCTCGAGTGTCTCTCAACAATGATATCCTACCTGAAAGCGTACCTGAACACCGGAAATTTCAGATTCGACTTACCTCAAAGCCTCACAAAGACATTCACTTGTTAGTGACAAGACTGGAGGAACATTGGCAAGTGATCAGGAATGAGTCATTATGGAGAAGGAACCAGGAAATGCTAACCTCGAGCACACAGCACTCAAATTTGCTTGCTTTTGGCAAACAGTTATGTAATGATGAAACAAGACGGTATATATTGTCGATGGAGCTGAAGCAGTTGCAGGTGCAAATGGCCCAGTTCACGACACTATGTACGCACCATGGCCTCTCACATGATGACCTGTGGCCGGAGAAACAGCAGACGCCGGGAGCAGGGTCCATGAGGACATGACTGCAATACCGATACATATTCACTAGCCTTGACTTTGCATAGTGCATCGTTTCTGTAGCCACCTCTACTAGCCACGGTCCACAGATTACTTCCTTAACCATGCCTCCTAAGAATACCGCTGCAGAGGTTGCTCACCTTGTGATCAACGAGCTGGAGCAAAGCGATCTGCTCCAGACACCGGGAGCAGGGTCCATGAGGGCGGCAACGGGACGACTCTCGTGCACCTTCCCCATGCCGAAATGGTGAATGCTGGTACAATTTCAAATACGGTGAGCAGGCAAAGGTATGTACACCTTGTACACTAGACCCGACTCATCAGCCGCAAATATGCGAACCTGTACGCATATTCTGTTCATTTGGTCATGAATCTATATCCACTAGTCTCGATTAAGAATGCAGAAAGTGGAGCAAGGGCATCCATAGGAATGCAGCGAATAAAGATCTTCAGTTTTAACCATTCCTTTTTAAAAATCTATTCCTTCACAATGGAATTAGTATATGACCAACTGCCAAAACAAGGAAGAAATGGTTCAATTCTCATTCCAAACACCTACCCGGACAAGTTCAGAAATGTTAACGTGTACCTTGCGATTGGATCACAATGCCCTGCCTTCTCTGACAGCACATCTGGCAAACTTGAAAGGCAAACGTATGATCAACAAATGCCACGCTTCTCGAACAATCTGCACTAACTGATTTTGATTATGACATTGATGGTGTCGTTGCAGAATTACACAGTCTTTCAGGGATTGCTGCTCCTGTATTTTATCTTAAGCTTAACTCAAAGAAAATAAACATTCAACCATGCTACCACATTGCTAAGAAACACTTTGATCTGTCTACATTTACCGCAAACGGTTCAAAGTCCTTGCAAAACTGCCATGGCATTCATCTGTGTTATACCATGGGATACCAAGTTTCTCTTTGCCTGGTCCCTGATGGATCTACGGGTGCACATGACTTATCAAGTGCAGTACAAGCTCAGTCTACAACACAGGCTCTTCTAACCGTTATAGGGGAGAAAGTTAGTACTGCACTCATTTCTCTGTCTCATGCCAATAACGGCAGACCTAGTGTTCAGAAAAATAGTCTTCACGATCTATCGAATTTCAATGTTTTGCCCCAAGATCAGTCCTTGATATTGGGCTTCCTTGATCAGACTATTGCAACGACAACGACGCCAACCGGTGTCAATTCTTAATAGTGGCGTCTCAATTTGGCCAAAAACAAACCACACCACTTACCTTAGGCAAAGTATTTATGCCAGAATTAACCAAGTGCGCATCTGTTCATCATGATGTTAACATGTCTGCCAACAACTAGAACACCGTCCTGCTATGGTCACGGCATGGCATTCAGGAGATTGTTAACACGCGTGGTACGTTATACAGTACACTCTCATTGTACGAGGCTTGCAATTATCCGTCTAATCTTGATGGGAGAAGGATCGATGTATATCGAGAGCGAAGAAGAGTGGCCAGACATCCTACTCAAGTAACATTCATTCAGATGTATGCCGACACCCCACATAGCCGTATGGCCACGCTATACCCTCATCCCGTGTCCGGTCTGATTGCCTCATGTCAGCTTCTTCATTGGAATACAACTCGGGCCATGAAAGCTAGGGCTTCCAATTACATTACAATGATGGAGGAGAATGAATCTAAGCTCATACAGTATATCCCTTGCAGGCTAGAAGTAGTTACCAAACTAACTCAAAATCAGATACCAGAGTTGATAAGATCATCTGATCTTTTCAACGAAGGTGCACTCCAACTGATGTGTGAGCGCCATCGGAGGAAAGCATTGAAGACGAAAGATAGGAGGCAATTAAGATGGCACCCAACAATCATTAGGTGGGCAATCGCTGGCAGCTTATAAACTGGTCAAAGACAGTGGTTTTTGCCTGACATCGGCACATTGAACCAGCATACACATTACACTGACGCCAAGACTGGAGTGCATTGCGATGTTATACAACAAATGATAGAGGACATGAAAATCACTGACGATTACCAGAGAAATGTTACGCTTGTTTGCGATGAAATGAAGTTAAAATCAAGTCTTGCCTATTCGGCATCCACAGGACATCTCCTTGGTTTTGTAGATGTCGGGGACATAAACAACAAGTTTCGAGTTTGCACTGTGCAAAAAGGTGATCTAAATTCCATGAAAAATAGACAAATACTCAGTTCTCCAATGAAAGTCTGCGCATCTTCCATGCAACTTCAATGCAACACTCCCAACATAAAAAAAAAAAACAGCCCATAAACCGTGCCAAAAACTTACAAAAGGACCTTCTTAAGGTGAAAAAACAGCAGAAGAGAGTTCAGGGGAAGATTGCAATGATGTTCAAATTAGCGACAACCGTTCCAAAGTCACGTGACATTTTAAAAGTGAATATCTGCCCGAAAATCGCAAAATTGTATGATTTTCTCAAATGTTACACCTAATAATAAATGTTTTCCCAATCAACTTTATTTCTTTTCAATGCAGATGCTGCCACGTGATGGGGAGAAACCAGATCAAGTGTGGGGGATGTGGTGACATCAGCTTGTGTGGGGGAGGCACGGTTGTCTATGCAGTTTTGCCGATACATTGTGGCAAGGATGCCAACCTGCATCTCACACTGGATAGAATGTTCAGCTGGGAGGAGCTTGAGGAAGGAGGCTTAAGGTTGGAGGTGTGGTATTATTGGACGAAAACGCATTTTCCGATAAAATGAGTCTTTTCAACATCTAAATTTAGTTTGTACCCCTACAAACCATATATCAATGGAAAGCTTATGAAATGTGCTACATGATGATAACAGTTTTGGTAATGTTTGCACTTGTATACCGTAAATACCGGCGCAATCGCCGCATCCGCGTAAACGCCGCATGCCGACTTTGGGCATTGAAATTGAAAACAAAAAAATGTGGGAGAAAAGTGCGCTAGGAAAACTGGCGACAAAAAAAGCGGGAATAACTGCGGGAAACCAGCTGGGAAAATGTATCGCTGTAGTGTAGCCTGGTTAAAATCAAAGAACTTACCGCGAACAATGTCAAGAGTGACATTTTGACTATCTCCGCGTACACGCCGCACCCCGACTTTGCAGGGTTTTTTTCGAGGAAAAAGTATGCGGCGATTACGCCGGTATTTACGGTATACAAATTAGGGATGGTTTTGTATCAACATTTGTTTTTTTCAAAATTCTCACTTGACATTTGAAAATGCATCTTCTTCTTAATGCAAGGTCTAATTCATATAGTTTCTTTTTCTTACCAAAATACACACTGTTAGTAATCATGCTATTGGAGCTTTTTAATTTATTTCAATCAGAACATTTTTAAATATTGACTTTTGTAAAAGTCAGATAGACCAAAAATTTTCATTGATTTTTCTTCATAGCCCCACTCCTGAATGAGGTATCCAAAAAAGCCACAATAGGATTATTGTACACAATGAGATCTTGAATCACTCTAAATTTCATTACAATTGGACTTTTACTTTTCAAATTTTTAGAATTTTTGTCTCCAAAAAATTGAAATTGAGTAATCGGCAGTTTAAAGTGAGGGCGTAATTTCGCAAAAATTGAAATAAGGATTTTTTCATCATTTTTCGGACCATTTGATGCTGTAAACATGATGTATTGACGATTCAATGATCTTGCCATATTGTTGAATGTGCATAATCTGGGCAATAGCTGGGGCTATGAACACTTCATGGTAACATCATAAAACAAAGCCTGTTCATTTTTTTTCTCTTCATTTTATAAGCTAAGAAAACTTGGTTTTTATCCACTTCTGGTTTGAAAATAAGCACTTCCGGTATAGAAAAAAGGTTGAAAACGGTATTTTAAACTCTTTTTTTCATAAGAAAAACTATGAATTTGGATGAAGATGTCAATTCCATCTGAAAGTACATGCATTAAAATAGTGTTTGAGCAAAAAAAAATAAATTAATGAAAACAAAAATTAATACCCCACCTCCCAATGAAAAATTGCCTCACCTCCAGTGAAAAATGGCAATGCAATACTCTCACGATACTATTGAGGAATACTTCTCAAAACAGCGAGGTGCAGGAGGTTATAGTGATAATCCTAGCATTGAGCAGGTTGCTAATAACATTAGTTGATAATGTAGAACAATCAGTCCCACTTGATAATTGTAAGTATTATATACCAAGTGATTTGAACTCCTTACAACTTAGTAATTCCGACTTAAGTTTCCTTCACGTGAATGCACGTAGCTTAGCATGCAATTTCGATAAACTTGATAATCTACTTAATTCTATTCACTATAACTTCTCTATTATTGGTGTAAGTGAATCGTGGCTTAGGGTCGTCTCTCCCCAATTGTATGAAATAAAGGGTTATAAAATGCTCCGGGCAGACAGACAGAATGGACGAGGAGGTGGAGTTGTTATGTATATCAAGGATGATATCCCATTTAAATTGTTACATAATACTCCTAATTCACTAGACTTTGAATCTATTTTTATAGAGATTATTAATACAAGTGGTCGGAAGAATGTAACTGTTGGTGTAACTTATCGCCCCCCTAGTTCTTCCGTAAAACATTATATAGATTATTTAGAAATTTGTGTCAATAGATTGACCCGAGGAGGTAAGCATTTATACCTCCTTGGAGACTTGAATATAAATTTACACCCCGATCACATGAGTAATCCCGGTCACGATTTTCTTACTTTTTTGTCTATGTATGCAATGTACCCACTAATAAATAAGCCCACTCGTATAAGAGCGACCTCACAAACTGTTATCGATAATGTAATTACAAATGTTGTTGATGGTGAATTCATAAATGGCATATTATACTCTGAAATATCTGATCATATGCCAATTTTTGTTATTCATAAGAATCAATTGAAACACAAAAGTATTAATAATTCACATTCTTTTCGGAAATTTACAACTAATGAAATTGATTCCTTTAGTAATGCACTGAAGAATGAAAATTGGTCAGCTGTGTATGCAGAAAAGAAAAATGTTGATAAGGCGTACGAATTGTTCTTATTTAAATTAAAGCATCAGTATGATAAAAATATACCACTTTATACAAAGAAAAATAATAGCAGGAATACAATTCGAAGACCCTGGATTACGAAGGGAATACTAAAATCGATTCATAGGAAAAATAATTTATTTAAGAATCATATACGTAACCCAAAAAATGATTTATTGCATCAGAAATTTAAACAATATCGTAATAAATTGAATAGTATTATTCGACTTTCTCGTAAGAATTATTATGCTCAGAAATTGCAAGCTGCTTGTGGAAATATGACAACTATATGGAATGTTTTAAATGATATTTTAGGGAATAAAAAGAGTAAAGATTTCCCTACTGAGTTGCAATATAATGATATAAGTACATGTGATAAAACAGACATTGTCAATATTTTGAATAGCTATTTTGTTAGTATTGGTGTTAACGCGTCCGACCATACGAGTTTACATGACGAGGCATCTTTTATAGATACTTTATTCACTAGATGTAATGAATCAGTCTTCTTTAAACCAATTTCTCCTGTTGATATTTTATCCATTGTTAAGGGCCTCAAGAACAGTAAGACATGTGGACACGATGATCTCAATTCATTTGTCTTGAAAAAAATCATACATTATATTGTTGATCCATTATGCTATATATTTAATATGTCACTTAATTTGGGTAAATACCCCCAGTCGTTTAAATTAGCTAAAGTTATACCAGTTTTCAAAAAGGGGAACCGTAATCAATGCAATAATTATCGACCCATATCAATTTTACCCTGTATCTCTAAAATATTGGAAAGAGTAGTGTACAATCAAATATATGATTTTTTTAACTAAACACAACATTATTAATTCCTCGCAATATGGCTTTCGCAAAGGACACTCAACTGACCTTGCAATTTTAGATTTATATGATAGAATAACTTTGGCACTTTCTAAAAAACAATATATTGTGGGTGTATTCTTAGATTTGTCAAAGGCATTTGATACCCTAAACCATCCTATTCTTTTGTATAAACTTGCACAATACGGCATCAGGGGAACGCCACTTGCATGGTTCAGTGATTATCTTTCCAATAGAAAACAGTATACTGAATTCGACTCACACCAATCTGAGGTCCTGAATATGCAATGTGGCGTTCCTCAAGGATCTATTCTTGGCCCCTTGTTATTCCTATTGTACATTAACGATATCGTAAACGCTTCACCTATACTGTCGTATATATTATTTGCTGACGACACAACCCTTTTATATGCTGATAGAAATCTAGATAATGTATTTTCTGTATTGAATAATGAACTACCTAAACTAATTTCTTGGATTCGTGTAAATAAGTTATCCCTAAATGTAGATAAATCAAACTATATTTTGTTCCATTGTAATAATAAACCAATAGATCTTAATTATATAATATTGTTGAATAACGTAGAATTAGAGCAGAAATCTTGTATTAAATTTCTTGGGATATTTATTGATGAATATTTGAATTGGAACCAACAATATGAACATGCAAAATCACAACTATCTCGTGTTATTGGAATTATGTATAAGATTAAGGATATGTTGCCTCTATACGCACTTTGTTTACTATATAAATCGTTCATTTTGTCATATTTATCGTATGGAAACATAGCTTGGGGAAGTAGTACATCCACACACGTTACTTCATTATTTATGATGCAGAAACGAGCAGTGAGATTAATATCTGGTTCCCAATATTTAGCTCACACTGACCCTATTTTTAAAAGTCTACGATTATTGAAGATAAGTGATATAAACTTAATACAAACTGCAATTTTTATGTATAAATTCAAACAGAATATTCTCCCTTCTTATTTTAAACAAATGTTCCAATGTAATATGCAGATTCATTCCAATAACACAAGAATTTCTGAAAACTATCACTTGTATAATCCTAGAATTACTCTCTCTTACAGATCAATACGTCACAAAGGTCCTGATATTTGGCACACACTGCCAAACGAAATAAGACAATGCTCTTTGTTATCATCATTCAAAACGAAATTGAAATGTCACGTACTTGCCACTTATGATTGATTGATTGATTGATTGTTTATATTTGATATTGTAAATTTACATTTACCCCCAGTATGTTTTCATCCTGGTCAACCTCAATTGATACATAGTCACTACGGGAAGGGTGGGTGTAAGCGGGGGAGGGGGGGGGGGGGGGCGGGGGTGGGGTGCTAGTTATTCTAGTTATTTAGTTATTTAGGACTAGGTGTTTTTTTCTTCTTTCTTTTTCATGTAATAAATAAAGTTAACAGACAAGTGATGTATACTATCTTACCATTTTCACCTGGGGTGACCCATTTTCAAGCTCTCCGAGCTTTGCGGGCATTCCGTATTTCCTTATATTATGTCTATACATTTACTTTAATTTCATATTACATGACTTAAATCTTACTTTCTATGTTTATGACATTTTAATTGTATGATCATATTATGTATATGAACTTGTATTTTGTATTTTATGATTTAAAGTTTGGAAATAAAATGATTGAAATGAAATGAAATGCTGACCTTGCAGGTTGCTGCCATCAAAGCATCAAGATTTGGCAATGTTATTAAGAGAGGTGGGCTCATGTTTATCTTATTGTGTTGAATCCATTTTTGATTGGCTAACATAGAGTCAATGATCCCAAATAGGAAACAAAAAGAGAAAGAGCATGCAGAGACTTCAACCAGGGCCTGTGAAGGAAGAAATGAACAAGGCACGGATGCTCAGAAGAAACCCCTTGGGTTTGTCCGTCGGCAAGCATGCAAAGATATGTCTTCGGGTACATCCTGTCAAGGTACAGAACAAATGCCGAGAAGTAGAGACTTGGGCTCTGCTGGACAGTGGAAGCGACGTCTCGCTCTGCGATGAAAGGCTCGCAACAAAATTAGGGCTAAAAGGAAACAGTTCCAACTGTCCACTGTGAACCACAAGAACAAGGAGGTAAGTGGGATGGAGACATCTATGTCAGTCTGTGGACTTAATGAAACCAAAACTGTCCGTTTAAAGGCAGTATGGACTGTCTACAAACAGCCAACATGGTCAAATGCTATCCTTTCAAAGATTTAAATTAATCATGATGTCTCATCACAAATCCATTTGAGCCGTATCAGCAGATCTGAACAAAGATAAATAAATGTAATATCTGGTTTGTTATCAAAATGTCATTGTTTTTCTCATTTGATCTTGTACAAGGAATTCATATTACGCAGCAAAATCACATTTTTGACAGGAAATTTTAATGGCAATGTCAAACTTAATTTGTGTTTTTTTTCTTACTTATTTTCATTTGATAGGACTCTACTGAAAGTTCTTGGAGCCTCAGACTGAACCTGAGCGAGTCTTCAGGAAGAGAGTATTGGGAGAGCCTGGACCAGGAAGGATCCACCCCAATGGATGAACAGAAGAAAGAGAGGTTGTTTACATTTTGACTGCTGTAGTACTACTAGTCTAGTATTTTCAGTAAAATCTCACATCTCAGCTAGCTCAATTTTGTGAATACTATCATGGAAGGTGAAGAAGGTGCTGGAGCCGACAGTCCGACGTCAGTGGGAATAATGACCAAGTCCAAGTCGACAAGGTTACTTGTAACAAAATTATTTACAATGGATGGGCATGGGTTGGCCATGGATATTGATCCTAGGTAGAGGGATATCGACATGATTGCTGACATGAAGAACCAAAGTACATGGTGTTTGAAGGCCAACTCATGGACCTGTTCAAGCTTTGCAGGGAGTGCAGGTCGGGCCATGTGGAAGTGCGCAAGAGACGATCTGGGACGCTGCTAACCATATCGCAGGACTGTCTGACTTGCAACAAAGAAACCAGATGGGAGAGCCAGCCATATTACCAGAACAGACCTGCTGCAAATATGCTGCTTTCTGCAGCAGTATTGTTTGCTGGTGGGAGCTGGGCCAAGATGGAGCAGATCCTATCGAACTTAGGACTGCCCTTTATCATAGAACAGACGTTCTATGATATTCAAAGGAACATACTGCAACCAGTCATTCAGAAGCGTTGGATGAAGGAGCAACAAGCAGTGATCCAAGAGTTGGTGGCAGCTGGCACTCCCTTGACCATTGCCGGTGATGGGCGGGCAGACAGCCAAGGGCACTCTGCTAAATTTGGAGTTTACACTGGACTGGAAACCAACATCAACAAGATTGTCGACTTTGAGTTGGTGCAGGTATGTGATATAATTTCCTTGCGATGCAGATTTTCATTTGGATAGAATGAGCCTACTTGTTCGAAATGGGAAATGAAGAATCAAAAGTGTGACCACCGTTTAGAAATGAGGTTAACTTTTGCTTCCAGAATAAAATTCTGATCTTATGTTCCCTTAAAACTTTGTGAAGATAATTTGTCGGTTTGATTGAAAATTCAATTTAGGAATGCGAAATTTCCATTTGGTGATTTCCACAGAAGGTGATCCAACTGACCTATCAAACTATCGACCGATAGCACTCGCCTCCGTAGTCTGTAAGATTTTTTAATCCATGATCGCTTGCTCTCTCAAATCACATGTTGATAATTATTGTTTCCTGTTACCTCGGCAACATGGTTTTGTTAGGGGACGTTCATGTGTTACCCAGTAAATGAATGTCCTTCACACTTGGTTGAACATAGATAGACCCTACCCACCTAGTGTTCTTAGACTTTGCAAAGGCATTTGACGACATGCCTCATGTCGTATGAATGTATAAATTAGGGTCACAATATAATATAACTGGCAATCTATGGCATTTATTTAAATCAATTGATTAGGTGCCTTGATGCGGTTCAGAGAAGAAAACGGTTGCCCTGATGGCGGACATCGAGGCGACGTTCAACCAGGTGAAATTTTCACCAAACGACAGGTTGCCCAATGGCGACATCACCTAAGGTGTACAAGAGGGTTGTGCACTTATTTGGTACTACTTCTTCTTGGAGTTGTGCAACATTTGCTCAGAGGAGGAGTGCAGAAGACAACAGAGGTGTTGGTATTGAGGGGGCAGGCCCCTGGTCCAAGCCACATGGCCACAGAACCTAGCGTGTGCCCCCAAGTCCCCCACATGCATTTTCTTCTATTTGGGCAAGTCAAATTTACGATTCTACTTTCCTGAACGGTCCAGTAGAGAAAAAAGTTAGCATGGAGGCTCGATTAGTGAAAAGGCAAAATAAATTTAACAGAATGCATACAACAAAGCATGTTTTGTCTAGACATGAACTGATAGTAAGGAGACATCCTCTCACCATGATATCGAACAGCATGGAGCAATACATTAATTTGTAACTGAATGACATAACTTGAGATTGCCTACATATTTTGAGGAATACTGTAAGTTCCTGAAACACAGAGTATTACTGTCATTAGTGAAAAATACTGAATTTTCCATGTATATATATATATATTGATTGCACTCACATAAAAATATATATAATTAGGGCTCGACATTATCACTGGCAGTGATGGCCAATAAAATCTGTTTGGGGGCCAGTGAAGATAGATCTGAGAGTTCTATATTGATGGCTGGTGGCCTGCCCAGGCAACTAGTTTTTCCAACTAACAATGATGCAATGATAACAATGATAGTAGTGCTGAGTCAAAACGCTTACTAAATAAAACGTGGTGTGGCAAGATTGGTAGAGCATGCACTTTCCCTTCGTGATATCTCAAGTTCGAACACTAGATGTATGCCCACTACGAAGAAGAAGGTAATAATAATTATTATGCGCCACGGAATAGGTTACTAGATAGATGGCGCTTTATAAAAGCTTGATATTATTTGTATTATTATTATTAAATGCTTTACCGCTTATGTAATGTTTACATGTTTATTAATACAAATCAACATCATTTCATTCCATGGCAAGCCACATTCATAATCACAGCTCTTGATCACATCATTTCATTCCATGGCAAGCCTCATTCATAATCACAGCTCTTGATCACATCATTTCATTCCATGGCAAGCCTCATTCATAATCACAGCTCTTGATCAATAAAGGCAGTAACATTTTGCATGGCAGATGATTCACAATTGAATGCAATTTTGTGAGTTAGAGTGGAGCCCTGTTTTACTACACTGTTACTCTTAATTCACATGATTCACCTACAATGCCTAACTATGACCATCACATAATGGGTTCATAATTCACTTCATTCTAATACTGATTTGTTAAGCCAAGCGAACACAGAGCAGACTTGACCCAGTCGAATTGAGTTCAACTTATTAAATCAGCTCTGATCGATTGGGCCCGACTCTAGCCACACTTAAAACCAGTTGAATCAAGTCGGGTTGGTTCGAGTCGGCTCTGTGTGCGCTGGGCTTTAGAGCCCAAGGATCCTTCAAGATATTGGTGAAGGGAAGCATCATGATGACCACCAGGTCCCTAAGACAAAGGCTCTCATAATTTAAATCTTGCCCGGACATACATGTCATGGTTCTCTGACACAGTCGAGTAAGGAAACATGATAGTGAAATGATGATGCAGATCATATAAATCTCTATCGTGTCTGTAAACAAGAGAGACTTCGATACAAACCATGTTCCATTGCTCGTAGACCTCCGGGACATCTGCAGCAGAGTACAACAATGATCATGACGGTTGCAATGAAGTCCCACGATGATCCTCGTGACTGACGAAGATTGTGAAGTCCGCAACAGTCTCATGATCATTGCAATGTCTGCAAGGTCTCATGATTACCATGACCTTGCAACAGAGTGTTATAAATGTCAGGGCTACAATGTATGTTGATGATCGTCACGTCCGGGACGGAAAGAGTCTGATGATGAAGATCATCCAGAGGAAGGTGATGGCAACGCAGATGACGGGACCCCAGACCCACCAGTTGCAGGACTTGTTTGCATGGACCTCTAGCCTCTCGCTCTCTGTCTTCAGCTTCCCATAGTTGGACTCGGCCATCTTGTTCGACTCATCTAGTCTCTGCAACAATCAAAGAAAGTGAAGTTGCAATAAGATTTAAAGTTAATTATCAAATAAATGAGATTTACTTTCACAAAGACCATACTTCTAGTTACATGACTTTTGGCACGAAACTCTAGCCTCTCACTGTCTGTCTTCAGCTTCCCTAGTTGGACTCTGCCATCTTGTTCGACTCATCTAGTCTCTGCATTAATCAAAGCAAGTGAAATTGGAATAAGATAAACTATTAATCAAATCAATGAGATTTAAGCTGTCACAAAAGACAAGAACCTAAACGTCTAGTTGCAGGACTTGTTGGCATGGACCTCAAGCCACTCGCTCTCAGTCTTTATCTTCTCATAGTGGGACTAGGCCAACTTAATGGACTCCTCTACCCTCTATATCAATCAAAGAAAGGGAAAGAACTATAACTTTAATCAAAGAAATTACATTCAATTGCACAACAAACAAGAACAAATCAGTAACAAGACTCGTTAAGTTTGAGACTTCTAACCTTGCAATCTTTTAGCCTCTCATCGTTGGGATCCATCCTCATATTTGTGCCTCCCCAAATATTTAACAAAATCAATACAAAAATGTGTGTCCCCCCCACCCCACCCCAATCTGTTTGACCTCACAACACAACTGCACACTGCAATAAATCCAGCACACATTTTCCACTTTCAGGACTGGTCCTCAAAATACTTGGGCTGGGGTTAGTTTGCAATCAGTCCTGAACGGGGGAGCATTCTAGCCACATAAGTGCACACAGTATCCTTCAGGTGTAAAATACTCACCCGGTTGTCATCTTGGATGATCCTGCCCGCAGCCATGGTGTTGTGCTTGAGGTTCCTGGTGAGGGACAGCATCTCTTCAGCCAGCTTCTCCTGGATGTTGTGATGATGTTGCATGACCGCATCCAGGTCATCTGATGAAGGGTCGTGATTGTCTCCTCCTCTAAGAGTGAAATTATTTCAAGTTAGGATAAAAGTGAATCTAATTGTTCATTAATTCTATTATTACATCATATTAAGGATGGTGTTTAAAGGAATTGGAAATAGTATTCTCTGTAAACTTCTCCAGGATGTTGTGATGATGTTGCATGACGGCATCCAGGTCATCTGATGAAGGATCGTGATTGTCTCCTCCTCTATATATAAAGAGTGAAATTATTTGAAATTAGGATAATGATTATTTCATAATATTATTATTACATCATATTAAGGATGGTCATTACCAAAAAGTGTCATTACATAATTATTGTGATCATGTAGTGCTATGTAAATTAAACCTGGTTGTTTTGTGTTGCAAGACAGCATGTTTGCTACTCTGTACAAAGTTGTTTCTGCCTTATTGGGTAGGCTTGTGCAGAACATTTTTTACCAGATAACTTTTATCAGTATTGAACAGATATATTTGACTACGAAGTAACACCACCATGATAATTACTCAAACATTACTCATCAAACCATGGCTAACCTATAATAAAATAAGGGAATATGAAAAAGGGCCATTCTGAAAGTAAAGCTTGGTTAAAGCTTCTGTCTCACCTTCTATGTCTGACACCATTCATACTAGAGCCATCATTCTGCAGAAAAAAGAAAATATTAGAGAGTGAATTGCTAAATGGTAAATATTCAACAGAATTGAAATATAATTCAAGAAATAAAACGTCTTTTTCTGTGCACACAAATATCTTTTATTTATGAGCTCACTTCTTCTTTTTAACCATGTTGCAACTCCACGTTCCCAGTATTCCTACCCGTGTACAAAAATGTACAGTCAAACATGTCTTATTGGCCACCCGTCTATAGCTGCAGCTAACCTGCCTATAGAGGCCACCATAAGTGTTCAACTACAGAGAAAAACTATGTTTTTGAACCTGTATAATAGAGGTCCCCTGTCCACAGTGGCCATGTTTCTTGTCTCCCTTAGGTGGTCAATATACTCAGGTTTGACTGTATTTGATAAAAATCCTACATCTAATGAATGTATGAATTACAGCATGTTAGTGCTGTGTGACACACTCATTTGACTATCATGCAAGCAAAATAATACCTATTTTGAATGTCATTTGCATAAAAATTGAGCATCTCCCTTTTTTTCTGTGGCATATCGAACTGACAGTTGCTTACTGCTCAAGTATTCTCATCTCTGCTAGAAGGGGAGTTGAAATGATGAATGTCTGAAGTCAATAACCACTAACAGGGCAGGTAGCTCGATTTAAACTTCACTTAGAAAGTATTAGGTACTCTTAGCCTAGTTCAAAACGGAGTACAGAAGTGTTACGTGACAGTTATTCATTACCATAAGAAATCTAGCATAAAAACATCTAGCAGTTGCTAAGAAGGCAATCATCCAACTCAAACCCATTGTAACCAAAAGCCCAAATGAAAGGACAAGTTGTTTAGAGCCAGAACTATGTTGTACTCTATGCATACTGTGGTGAAGTATCCCCCTGGAGGCATTTAAAGGGACTTAGTAACATTGTCCAAATCCTCAAAATAAAATTTTAATTCTAGCGGTTCCCTTATACCTTGTTGTATTCGTATTAACAATAAAATCACGGGACAGGTTTCGGTTTTTCAAATTTCCCTTTCGTTACAAAGATATGTTTGATTGAAGTATTCAGATATGAAAAACTCCGGGCGAGTTTTTCTTCCGTGTACAAAGTGAGTGCAGTGAGTTACTGAATATCACTTTGCATTTTCGCTCATTACTTGGCCATAAAATGTCCATTTGACTTGAAATTTTCACACAATATCCTGTGGACATATGAGATAACAAAAATATACATTGCATCAACAATTCATCACTTTTTGCACATGTCAACAAAGTTACTAGATCCCTTTAATATTCCCTTCCAAATACTTACATGTGGGTCTCCTAACAACTCCTTCCTCATCTCAGTGGCATATCTGGCAGACAGCTGCTGATGGAGGTCCTTGGATCTATGCATGGATGGGGAGTTGGGATGCTGGATACCAGAGGATCTTGCTGGAGCTAGGAGTTGGGTCTTCAGGGCCTTCTCACTGGCCGATGGCTATCACAGAGGAGGAAATATAACGACTTTCTTTAATATCTATAGATCTATTCATATCTCTGCATGGATGGGGAGTTGGGATGCTGGATACCAGAGGATCTTGCTGGAGCTAGGAGTTGGGTCTTCAGGGCCTTCTCACTGGCCGATGGCTATCACAGAGGAGGAAATATAACGACTTTCTTTAATATCTATAGATCTATTCATATCTCTGCATGGATGGGGAGTTGGGATGCTGGATACCAGAGGATCTTGCTGGAGCTAGGAGTTGGGTCTTCAGGGCCTTCTCACTGGCCGATGGCTATCACAGAGGAGGAAATATAACGACTTTCTTTAATATCTATAGATCTATTCATATCTCTGCATGGAGGGAGAGTTGGGATGCTGGATACCAGAGGATCTTGCTGGAGCTAGGAGTTGGGTCTTCATGGCTTTCTCACTGGCCGATGGCTATCACAGAGGAGGAAATATAACGACTTTCTTTAATATCTATAGATCTATTCATATCTCTGCATGGAGGGAGAGTTGGGATGCTGGATACCAGAGGATCTTGCTGGAGCTAGGAGTTGGGTCTTCATGGCTTTCTCACTAGCCGATGGCTATCACAGAGGAGGAAATATAACGACTTTCTTTAATATCTATAGTAGGGATGTTAGGCTGAAAATTCAAATGCATTATATTAGGACAATTTTGCAGTCTTTGTGAAGAACAGAATTTATCATTCAAGATGCCAAAAAAATGAAGTATTTACATTAATCGGTTCTCGAGATATGATTTTTTAATTATTTTTTTTGGGGGGTGTTTCCTGAACATTTTGTATAGGGTTTCACTGTAGAAGCATGGCACCGGGGGTTACAAAAGTCTTGAGAAGAGTATACAGTATACAATTTCAAATTAAGTTTGATGTGCCATATCTCCAAAAATAATTCTTGTTTTCAGTTGAAAATTGAAATATGACATCCTTAGTTGATTCTTCTTCAATTCCAAAAAAAAATTCATACAAACTCAAAATTATCAATAGCGTTGCCATGGAAACAAAAACAAAGAAAATAAAAGAAAATAAATGAAATATCACCTTTTTCATCACAATATAGTATAATTAAGCACCTTGCATCCCGGAATAATGGCAAACAAATATTTTGATACAACTTATTTCATCAAATGTCCTGTTGCCATGGTAACAAACAATAAAAAACAAAGAAAAACAAAGAAAAACAAAGAAAAACAAAGAAAAAAAATATTATTCACTTCAAAATCCTACAAAGTTCCATCAAAGATAAGTATCAAGATAAGTATCTTAAGTCTTCAGGAATCATATTTGGAGGTTATAGTACATGATGTTAATGTCTGATTGATTTAAAATAGTGAAAAAGAACTGTTTAAAAGGAGAAATCATTGACTACAAAATTCTTCAAAAACCATCAAAAATTATTCACCACAAAACCCTTCAAAGTCCAACAAAATAAGTATCTAAAGTGTCCAGGATTTATCTTAGATCTTGAATGATATGACCAGAATATCATTCTTACATTTGCAATAGCGATATCATCGCTATGTTGCTCCCTTTTGATGCAATATCCCCATCAAATCTATTTTTTTCTTCATATTTCTCCACGAGATGAATTTCAATCAAAATACGAGGGAGTGTATTCGCCAATCGTAAGAGCCAATTCCCCGAATTTTCACATATATTCCATAAGGAAATTCCCCGCTCGCAACGCACGTGGCCTATGTGCAAGACGGTGACATCACGATCTTTCTTTGTTTGTTCTTACTCCCCGTGATTTCAGAGCACGCAAAATCAAAATATTCACGTCGTTTTCTGTCAAAAACATTGATTATGAACTTAATAATGGAGTGATAAATCATGAAAAACTTACGTCTTGCACCTTTTGCAGAAAAAAAATACATTTTTATGAAGTAAAAGTGGTTTCTGGCTGGAAAAACTTTACTTCGTCCGCTCGGTTATCGCACAGCGTGGAGGGCTGAGTCCCCGCGCGCGGAAGGCTGAGTTCCCGCTGAGTCAGGGAATCAGATCTTGATTTTTTTCATCGGAAATTCACGATTATCTTTAGATGATCCTGGACGATTTATCTCTTCATTTTTGGTTCAGAGATAGATAACATATTGATAATCAATCTCCAAGTATCCGCTAACACAAAAAAGTTAATTTTCTTATGAAAAAAATCGCTAAGATAACGAACTTTTTTTCATTGCGCAAAGCTACATGAAGTTGCGGGGTAAGAAAGTAACGGAACGCGCATTGATTCAGCCTGTATATTTATGAATGGCATACCGAAGTTTCGGCATGATCAGGCCCCAGGATCACTTTCAGATTTCGATGTAAACATTGCAAGTTTTCCCCAGAGCAGCCCGAGAGCGGTGCCATGCCGCTACGATACGCGTCAAACACACCGGATGGTTCAATGACCGCATTTTAGCTCATCTTTACTGCGCTATTTTGATAATTTCTACGATTGTACTTGTGAAGAAAATGGTCTGAACATTGGAATATAAATCTAAACTACGGTAATACTTATTCAATTTGCTCATTCATGCTGAGATTGATTTTTAATGATTTTTTTAAAGATCGTGTGTTTCTGAACCTTATGACTGTACTGCACATATCTCTCCGATTTCAGGATTATAATGCGTGCGTCTAACATCCCTATCTATAGATCTATTCATATCTCTGCATGGATGGGGAGTTGGGATGCTGGATACCAGAGGATCTTGCTGGAGCTAGGAGTTGGGTCTTCAGGGCCTTCTCACTGGCTGATGGCTATCACAGAGGAGGAAATATAACGACTTTCTTTAATATCTATAGATCTATTCATATCTCTGCATGGATGGGGAGTTGGGATGCTGGATACCAGAGGATCTTGCTGGAGCTAGGAGTTGGGTCTTCAGGGCCTTCTCACTAGCCGATGGCTATCACAGAGGAGGAAATATAACGACTTTCTTTAATATCTATAGATCTATTCATATCTCTGCATGGATGGGGAGTTGGGATGCTGGATACCAGAGGATCTTGCTGGAGCTAGGAGTTGGGTCTTCAGGGCCTTCTCACTAGCCGATGGCTATCACAGAGGAGGAAATATAACGACTTTCTTTAATATCTATAGATCTATTCATATCTCTGCATGGATGGGGAGTTGGGATGCTGGATACCAGAGGATCTTGCTGGAGCTAGGAGTTGGGTCTTCAGGGCCTTCTCACTAGCCGATGGCTATCACAGAGGAGGAAATATAACGACTTTCTTTAATATCTATAGATCTATTCATATCTCTGCATGGAGGGTGAGTTGGGATGCTGGATACCAGAGGATCTTGCTGGAGCTAGGAGTTGGGTCTTCAGGGCCTTCTCACTGGCTGATGGCTATCACAGAGGAGGAAATATAACGACTTTCTTTAATATCTATAGATCTATTCATATCTCTGCATGGAGGGTGAGTTGGGATGCTGGATACCAGAGGATCTTGCTGGAGCTAGGAGTTGGGTCTTCAGGGCCTTCTCACTGGCTGATGGCTATCACAGAGGAGGAAATATAACGACTTTCTTTAATATCTATAGATCTATTCATATCTCTGCATGGATGGGGAGTTGGGATGCTGGATACCAGAGGATCTTGCTGGAGCTAGGAGTTGGGTCTTCAGGGCCTTCTCACTGGCTGATGGCTATAAGAGGGTTCACAATAGAATGACTTTGGTTGTGACTTGTGATCCATTCCATCTTAAGTTGCTGGTGCCTGGCACACCACAGTTGGATATTATCAATTTGTTTTCTTTATTTCACAATTATCAAAGCAACATAAGTAGGAGGATCATTGAACTATGATGATCAATATACTTGAGGTAGGTGATCTTCTTGACCTAAAAGAGAGAATAAATTAACCTATTGTCAACAGAAACCAGATGGGTCCTGTATTAAATTATGAGGTTTATCTAGTAGGAAACAGATTAAGGAGAAACTGTAATTCCAAGGCTTCATATGTCTGAAGAATAAAAAAAAAATCAAATGTTCTTACCAGTTTTTCCATCTGTACGACTTCTTTGAGGAAGTCCACCTTCTTGTTGTAGCCCTGCAGGATCTCTGCTGTAGGCTGGCTGCAACGACATGAGATTAAACAAACGAGCGATAACAGGAAATCAATACATACAAAAGAAGGAATACAAAGAAGGGGATAACATTAAGGCAGATGTATTGCAAGTAGGAGTGAGGCAGGTGCACATAACAACTGTACTGTAGGGAAATTGCTTACTATTTGCAACTGGCAATATGATTTTTTGTAGTCAAAACTGTTCCTGATTTTGTCTTCAGATTTTATTTTTGTTTACAAGAAATAAATAAATTGCTTTAGTTTAAATACATAAGAGAAATGTGCGTGGGTCATAAGATCTGTACAAGTTTCACTTGATAAAGTAAGCCAAGACAAAAATTCCCCACGTTACAGAACAAATACCTTGGACTGCATGCACTTGATCAAGGCAATCTCATGAAATAAATTCAATCAATTTTGAGTGAAATAAAAATGTTTCTTGAGAAATACATTCCATTTTAGCTCTATCTTTGCACTTGATTTTCATTACATCACACTCACCTTTTGTTTTTCTTCAAGTCAGCTAACTTATCCTGTAGTGCACAGACATACTGTGGATGACAAACACACAATATTAGTAAATACCATGTGAATGGTAAGCTGCAACTAGTAGTTCAGAAGAATGTTTGTTCGACTCATGAGTCATGACTATGAGACATCTTACATTTATCATTCTGACATTTGTTTACATGGTGTTGTACAAAGTCAAAGATAGTGCTGTAACTGACCTTGATGATTGGATCGGTTGATCGGATCGGCAAAATTGTATCGATCATCGAAATCGGATCGCAGATCGGATCGGATGATCGGCTAAAAAAAAAAATTAAAAATTTCCAAAAACATATTTTGGGAATTTTTTGGGAAAATTTTGGGAAAATAAATGAATACCAAAGCAACATATATCCATATGAATAAGCCCAAGGTAATCTTGTATGGGCATGCTTTCATTTCAAACTGATTACCTCTCCTTTTACAAAATTACTCACGGCGATTCTGAGCTTAGTCCCATGTGATTAATTTGGCGTAACCTTTCAGAATCACATGGGACTAAGCTCAGAATCGCTGCGAGTAATTTTCTAAAAGTAGGGAGTTCGGTGATATTTGGATTTTTTGATGGAACCTCAACAAACTTAATATCATTGGAAAGCTTGTAAAGTGAGAAAAATAATGGTGCTTAAATCAACTTATTAGCTTCAATATTAGTGGAGATATTCCAATTTTAGAGGTAGAAGGTACAAAGTTTGGTTCTGCCAGTTTCAGGCGATGGACGGTAACTATGCTCTGCGCGTGCCCCAGCGCTATTAATAGAAAACGCATGCCTCAACATGGCAAAAAATATCAAAATCAGTACGTGGGCAATTTGTTTACATTGGATGATCGCAGCTTAGCGCTATTACTACTCCCATAGTAATGTATTTCAATGTGTAGAGAAATCAACACACTTTCATAAAATACTACTTTTCCATACCTTTTTCAGATTCCTTCCTCCAGTTTTAAACGATTTTTCGTCAAATTTTTGTGCCGAAAATCGATGCAAAAATGTCAGCAAAACAATCCTTCAAAAAAATTAATTTGCAAGGTGAAAATTCCAAAAAATTCCGGCGAATTTGGTGTCATTTGAAAGATCAGATTCTGCTCTACACGACAATGGCCTCAAATTCAACGTAGAGGGAGTTTACGAACCCCTACTCTGGCATGGAAGTTGGGAAAATTTATGCACTGTGGTAGCAAAATGGAGTCTTCAAGTGCAGTCGCTACCGCGACTACCGCGAAGTCTCCTAACTCACTGCGCATTCAGATTGTTTTTTGGGGTGTTAAAACATTGATTTAGGAACAACTAATGCCATATCCAGATCAAGGAAGGATTAAGCTTCAAGAGGATACCAATTTCATGGTAAAATATTGAAAAATATGAATTCTACCCTATGTTTTTTGTAGCAAAGTTTTGCGTGTTAGCAGATACAAATGCGTGATCGCGGTATTAGGTCGTTCTCCCTAGTAAAAGGAGATGTAAAATCAGTTTGAAATGAAAGCATATACCCATACAAGATTACCTTGGGCTTATTCATATGGATATATATGTTGCTTTGATATTCATTTATTTTTTCCAAAATATGTTTTTTGGGGGTCATTTTCCAAAGGAAAAAAACAAATTTTTTTCTGATCTTCCGATTTTTTCTGCATGATCGGAAATCTGCAAAAATGATCCGATCAACCATGATCGGATCAGGATCGGCATGCCGATCCGATGATCGGTTACAGCATTAACGACAAAGTCATATTTACTTTGCCTTATTCATGTTGTTTCTGACAGAAAATATAATAAAATTTCTTACCTGAATTTTTTCGCAATTACAAATATTCAACCATTTTAAAGTTTTGTTTTCCAGGCATCAGTTTGATCTTAAAAAAAAAAAATACTATCTTCTTCTTCTTCTTGGTACTGCAAACAAACTCTGCATGATGCGGATATACAGTTGCAGGCACTTGGTGGGGTTAGGTGTGCGCGCCTAATTGGGGAGCCCGTGGTGGGCCCTCCTAGTCCTACTCCTAGTCCTAGTGAAATCTAGCATATTCAATTATTCATCTTACTCAAATGTCCTTGAAATGAATGCAACGATGTGGCTATCAAACCCATAGGCATAGCAGATGTGCACATTATATGATTATTTCATTTCATGATTAGCAACAAATGCCTTGGTCCGTAATTTGTAATAATATTTAAGTTACAGTTAATGACATTTATTTGTGATTTGTCATATTTTGATTAACATATTAATTGAATATGAAATGAAGCATCTTCAAGTTCAAATCTAAAATGTCAAGTCTTAAGACCAAAAGAATTACCTAGCCAATATGTATGTATGTATGTATAATATATGTCTCTAGCTGAGGAACTAACGATACTAAAGCTATACTTCAACTCAAAGCTGAAAGCCAAGTCACGTGGCCCCACCCGAAAGCAAACACACGATTATGGAAATTTATGAAACACAGCGGCTAGCGGGCAGCCGCGCCGCTGGTCTCGAACCCGGGTGGAGCGGCCCAGCCGCGGCCGCGCGGGGTCTGCGGCGCTGCACGGCATGCTACAATTACAAACCTTTTCAAGTCTCCAGTCGCCTGCTTTATTTTCCGCAGCCATTTCTTCACACCTCACCAGGAGGCGTTGAAAATTGACCTCCTCTCGAGACGAAGGCATCTCCAAAGATGTACTTTACGAACCAAAGATCAAGTCGAAATCTCTAGATTTCTAGTTTTGTACGAACCGCATTCACATATAAATCGCAATTAACGTACACGTCAAACTTGATTACATAACATGGCAAATGTAATATTTATTTAGTGTATTTGTATAAAATCAAATTTATTGTTTAAATTATTCCGTATTACAATTAATTAAATAATAATTAGTTTAAATTATTTTGTATGATCGTATACATATAACTTATATTTATAATGGTAGATACAAAAATATGCTTTATTCCTTTAGTAGAACGAGCCTAACATGTCAGCCTCCTTCACTTTACCTGCAAGATTTGAAGTAACCGAAATCCGCTACGCTATGGACGGAGTAGTCGTAGACGTAGACTCAGATTGTTAGTTTTTCTCCTTTCATAATCATAGTTATTCTCTCAGCCTCGTGTACACCTGGTCACCTCGTCATAGGTAAAAATGTTTCAGAATACAGCATTGTCTCATTGAGATTCGAGTGTGATATGTCATGATTCTTAGCTTAGGCAGGGTTAGGCGGCCGCGGTAGGCTGGGCGGCTGCCGTCGGCGTTGCGTAGGGTCGGGTTTGCGTTGGCGCGTACGTCGGTGCGGTGGGGAAGAGTACACTGACAGTCGAGTCGGAATTGAGCAGTGCCAGTGTGAGTGTGAGACTGTGTGTGAGACTGTGTGTGTCGTACAGAAATTTGTTAAAATAATAATAATAATATTGAATATTTGTATTGCGCAATATCCACCTAATATTAATATGATGCTCAAAGACAAAGTCAAACCGCATTAGAAAATATAGTTTAAGATGAAACAAATGATAATTGATATTTCAACCTGTCAATATTTCAGTAATCCCTTGGGCTTGTCCTTGCCTTGCTTGAAACAGCTTCATAAAGATAGATTCTACATACTGTCTTACTGATCTCTGTTGTTACCTGGGCTAACTTATGATTGAACAAAATGATTGCTAAACATGCTAAATCTTAAAACAAAACTTATGAATAGGTCAAAGTAGTGCTGTAACCGATCATCGGATCGGCATGCCGATCACGATCCGATCATACATGATCAGACCGTTTTTGCCGATTTCCGATCATGCAGAAAAAATCGGAAGATCGGATCGGCAAAAAAAAAAAAAAAAAAAAAAAAAAAAATCTGTTTTTTTTTCTTTGGAAAATGATCCCCAAAAACATATTTTGGGAATATAAATGAATACCAAAGCAACATATATCCATATTAATAAGCCCAAGGTAATCTTGTATGGGTATGCTTTCATTTAAAACTGATTACCTCTCCTTTTACAAAATTATTTGCGCCGATTTTGTTGAGCTTAGTCCCATGTGTATCTGAAAGGTTACGCCAAATTAATCACATGGGACTAAGCTCAAAATCGGCGTGAGTAATTTTGTAAAAGAGGTAATCAGTTTGAAATGAAAGCATACCCGTACAAGATTACCTTGGGCTTATTAATATGGATATATGTTGCTTTGGTATTCATTTATATTCCCAAATTGTGTTTTTTGGGGATCATTTTCCAAAGAAAAAAAAAAAGTTTTTTTTTTTTTTTTTTTTTATAGCCGATCATCCGATCCCGATCATCGATCCGATTTCGAAGATCGATAAAATTTTGCCGATCTGATCAAACGATCCGATCATCAAGGTCAGTTACAGCCTAGTTTCCATCAAACTGTTGAGTGTTGACAAATATTTAATGTGTACCCTAAAGTAATAAATAAAGTACAGAACTAATTCACCTTTTTATAAGTCTGAAGTCAATGGATATTGTCTTGATTTTGTAGCGGTGTTGCACTCACCTCTGCAAGTCAATGTTTGATAATTTGATAATTTCCTAATTTTAGATTAAACTTGTTCATGTTCGGCTTCCTGGGGGAGCTAGGCCCTATAACTTACATTTAAGCTAGCCCAATCCATTACAAAATGTTTACTAGATCTCAATAATTTGCAATATATTTGCAAAAATGAATTGGTCATTCATAATTTTTACAATAATCAACTAATAATAAATAATCTTCATTTTATTTTTCTTTCATTCAATTTTACAAGAGAAATATGGATCTGGTGAAGAGATGTCCATTGTTCTTCAGGCCAGCTACATCTCTGTTCTTCAGGAGAGGACCAAGTTCAACAAGTGTTAACAGACACATTCTTCATGCTAACTGGGCAACTGACTGTGTACTTGAGAGATCACATCAAACTTCATGTCTCTTGTCAGTTGCAGCATACCCTCAGAAGGCAAAGCTCTATGATTCTCAAATACTGTTTGTTACTTGTTTCACACCTGATGTATCCTGCAGAATCTCTGTGAGAGATTGCTCCACTGACACTGTCAGCCGCAGGTCTCGCATTGTGCCGAATGCACAGAGCAAGGAATACTTGGCTAGCATTGGTCTGGATTGTGATCGGCTGCAGAAGTCTCGCCCCACTGTGTTGAAGCAGGATGTGCAGAGTCTTCAGCAGCACGTGACTCTTCTCCAGGGTCTTGGTCTGGACAACTCTCAGATAGTGAACATCATCTACAAGGAGGCCTCCTTCCTGAGGAAGGATGTCAAATCCGTGTATGAGTTGATAGAGTATCTAAAAAATACAGGAACGAAAAATGAGGAGATTGCAAACATATTCCAAAGGGCTCCTCGCTTCTTCAGCAGTACAGAGACTGTCATTGGGAACATTGAGTACATGAAGTACCTGGACGTTTCTGACAAGAACATCTGCTACATGCTTGTGTATTCACCGTCGCTGTTCTTCAGGGTTCAGGGCGGTGTGGAGCGCGTTGCCTCATACCTGAAGCTAGTCATGACCGAAGAGAAGTTTGTTGGAGACCAGAACAATGTCATCCGCTACATCATGCGCAACGATCCAACCCTGTTCATGCGACAGGCCTCAGAGCTTGAGAACAACATCAAGTTCTTGAAGGGCTTTGGTCTCCAAGGGGAAGATCTGATCTCAGTCTTCAGGTACTGTCCAAGCTCGATACGCATCGGAACAGAGTTCTTGAAAGCCAGACTGGACTATCTTCAGAAGCGGCTTGCCATGAGCAACGAGAAGCTGCGAGATCTAATCCGAAGGCATCCGCAGCTCCTGCATGCTAGTGTCGAGAACATCCAGTCACACATTGATCTGGTCCTGGAGCTGGGTTTCACGATAGAGGACATTGTCAGGACACCAAGGATCTTTGCACGCAGCACAGACCTCATCAGGAAACGCTATGAGGAACTTACGGCAATTGGGTTCAGACCTAATCTTGGATCATTCATCTACCCCAAGGACAAACATGAGACAATTGTAAGGAAGTTCAGATCGAGGAAACGTAGGCTGGATCGGGAAGCAAACCAGGCCAATCAAAATGGGGTAGAATCGGAACACTTTGAAGACAATGTGAACAATGGAGCAGCAGAAACCACAGATCATAGGTAGATGTTCAGCAATTTCATTGAACAAATGTCCTGAATTAATCTGAAATATATAATTAATAAGTTTACAGATGATCTAAAGTCTGTAAATTGTATGAACGGCGTTAGTGAATTTAAGCATGATGCACAGTGAGCTACATTTCGCCCAATCCTGGGTTTACTAAGCCTATGTATTAATTCTGGTCCAAAAATGTGAACCATCTATTTAAATTATCTGCATTACAAACATGATGGCTCGAGAAATTACCGATCCTTTTTACAATTATTTTCAAACTCGGTCAAACCTTTTACATTTTCTTCATCACTATCAATATTACTTTTTCTTACCTATACAGATTGTTAAAGTTATTGAATGATTATTCCACCAGAAGTCCAATCAACCCGATAAACATTTATGAGTAAACGTTTTCTGCTGGTGTGCACAACTTCTGCAGATCTACAACTAGGGGCGTAGCATGGGTGGACTGATTGGGGGGGGGGGGGGGGGGGGGGGGCACTCAAATTATTGGGGGGGGGGGGGGGAGGGCACACTTTATGTATTTCTTTTTTGTTTTTTTTTCTCAAAAATTGTCCTCTTATGTTTTTTATTGTTGTTTTTTCAAAATGATTGGGGGAGCACAGGCCCCCCTGTAGCTAGGCCACTGCTTACAACAATTGATTTAGAATCAGTGCTAAGTTCAAACCACCAATATTTGTTTATATACGAAGATTGCGGTTTCTTTGTGGAAGCTTCTTTTAAATTCTGGAATGTCCAAGGTCCAAGTTATGTTTCTATTGTGTTCCTGATTGTATACATAATAACGATTTCCGATTTGTGCGATTCAATTCCCTGAATAGTTAGTAAGTTCCAACATAAATAACTTTTACAATGTATGACTGTTCCGTTGTTAATTTTTTTTGTTTGGTGCATGGACATGCATGTAGGTGCAGGAATTTCCATTGTTGATGGTGGGGGAGAATATTGAACACCCCTCCAATGAACTCTGCCCAGCTGACCAGAGATGAACAGTATGATTGTGCACCACAAGTGTGCTGTGCACAAAATACATGGGGGCTCAGGGCAAATACGCCCCCCTGATATACCAAAAAGAGCCCCCCAAAATCATAAAAGAGTCCAATGCAAAACATGTTTTAAGAGTGTCATTTGTATGCATGCAAGCTTGAAAAGTAGCCCCCAAAAGATAAATTGTATTTTCCTCCTGCAAGTGTGTTCTTACAGTATACTGCATATTATAATACAGTGAAACCCCATTATAATGAGCATGTTGGGTCCATTAAATTTACCTCGTTATATCAGATATCTTGATATCCGGGCTTAAAAGCAACAAAATACACTATAGAACCTTGACCTGTGAAATATCCTCGCTATAATATCAGGTAACTCGTTCTAAAGAGATTCCACTGTATATAGAACTGTTCTTATTCCTTACATAGTATGTTGGCATGGCAAATAATTGTGCACTTGGACGCAAAATAACTTTGTTTTTGTTTTCAGAAAACTGCACAATATGAGGTTTCAAATTGTGATTCATGTAAAATCACACAAAATGCTAGATTATACATGCATGTATTATATTACCCTGAATCAATAGAAATTGATTTACATTCTACAATATGATAGAAATACAATTTTATATTGGGGGCCACTTTCATATTTGCCATTATTAAATTTTCACTCAGATTTCATTTTGCATTTCAAGGTATAATTGAGTTTTGGTAAAGAGAGAACAGTCTTGGTCAAACTGAATTTTAGTAACGAAAACATGCACCATTACATTACAAACTAACATAAATTATAACTGCACCATGCTAGAAAGGAATACAAATTTAAAATGACTAAGTAAAAAGCCTGTTTCAATCATTTTAAATGAAATATGGTGCATGTGATGTTTTGTTGAAGTAGTGATTAGATACTGATAGAGAGATGATCAACATCTATTTAAAGTCACACCTGTAAAGTGTCCAAATCCACAAAAATTACTTGGAGCTTCCTCGTTTCTCTTCTATACCGTGTTGTTTAGCTTAGCCTTATGGTAAGAGAAGAATAACATAGGGTTTGATTTTTTCAAATGTCCCTTTAGTATGAAGATAATTATCATTGAAAATCATTATTTGAAAAGCGTTAATCAACGCAATTGAAAAAAAGTACAATTGTTGTAGCTAAACGCGTCCGCATTGCAGCACGCTGGGAACATTCCGGAGATTGAACTTTGAACCCAGCGAGCACAAATTCCATGAATTCTGTACTATGTCTGTAATCATACAAGGGTGCGAATAACTCAAACGGCTGATTATTACTGTGACAAATGTATGTATGGCAGACCATCAGTATTCGGTGATAAAATATGAACTCAATATTCGTTTTTTTCACTAGGTAAACAGTATTCGTTTTCTTTCAAACTTTCACAAATCTTTCAATTGATTTTACAATGATATTGATATAGGATTGAAGTCTCAAATGTCATTTTGTGCAATATCTGACACTTTACAGGTATCACTTTAAAAACCTCATGTAATTTTTTGAAAAGAGGAATCATTTTTTTCATTTGTCAAATTATCAAATGATTGTGGGGCCCCACACTTATTACAAATGGTTATGTTTATGGACATTTCAGCCATTTCTGAACCAGTTTTGATCAAATGCAATTTATTCTGTCTTGCCCTTTCGAATTTGACACTCAGTTTTTCATTATATCACAAAACATTATTTTGTGTAGCGCCCTCTATACCAAAAGGCAAAACTCAACTATCTGCTCATTTAATGGGTTCTTTTACAAATACAGGATCTAATGGGGCTAACTTTCCCCCACACATAGTGTTTGCTGCACTGATCTACGATTAAAAGATAAGAAATTGCAATAAAGCATTACTGGCTGTTCTTTACATGCTTGTGTTGGTGTGAGTTTTTAGCGGGTCCGAGTGTAAAGTTCATTGTATTCACTATTACTGTAAAACAAGAGCAACCAGTCCATTAACTTTTAACAAATGGGCTGTCTCAAATTATGCACAATGTGTGTGTGTTTGTGTGAGTGCGTGTGTGTGTCTGTGTGTTTGTCTGTATGCGTGTGAGTGTTTGTGTGTATTTATGCTTGTGTGTGTGTATGTATGTGTGTGTGTGTGTATGTGCGTGTGTCGTGTGTTTGCGTACATGTATAGGTGTGGGTGGCTGCAGTGTATGTGTGCATACATGCAAGTATATGTGTTTGTATGTATGTGTGCGGAGGGGCGGGTGTGTGGACGTGTGTTTTGTGTTTGTTGACTGTTTCTATAAACGAGGAAGTAAATTGATAGGGCCCTAAGACATAACTGGCTTCTCACGAGCAATGTGTGTTTTTCATAAAGTCCTAAAAAGAAATCGGTATTTATACTTTTTGAAAAAGTGTGTGTGTGAAGTACATATATCAGGGAAAATAACGTGTGCATTACGGCCATAAACCGTCCATTTTGGTCTGATAGAACTGCATTCAGAATAAAGATTTGCAGCCCCCACCCCCTCCCAGAAATTTGACAAAAAAAACAAAAACAACACGAAAAATCCGTTACAAAATCAAGAAATACAGAGAATGTGCCCCCCCCCCCCCCCCCCCCCCCCCAACAGTCCGATCCTGATAAAAGGTGGACCTTTCTGAATTTTTTTTTTTTTGGGGGGGGGGGCATGCGTGCACTCCCAGCGCACCCCCTGGCTGCGAGCACGTTTGTTTCAATTATAGGCTAGCACCTCATTCACGCCCCGCCCCTAGTGGACATATAGGCCATCAAAAGACTCCCCCCCCCCCCCCCCCCCCCCTCTGATCCCTTCCAGTTCCACCTAGTCTAGTTCTAGACTCTCGGAATTAATCTCCGCCACCCCGAAGATCTGTATAGTATACACAGCAGTAGATCTTCGGGGTGGCGGAGATTAATTCCGAGAGTCTAGAACAAGACTATCTTCCACCCTGCCTCTATCTTAACTATTCTGCACCTTTTCTTTGTGAAATAAAGTACATTTGTGTGTCTATTTTGTGCAAGAAATGTGAATCTGTATTTTACAGTTTGGGTTTAGACGGCGCTTCAAAAAATGATTTATTTGTGACGAGGTAATGAAAAACAGTGTACAATTTGGCAAAACATTTTTTTTTTTTTTTTTTATCAAAATTGGTACAGAAACAGCTGAAATATCCATAACCATGTCCAATTGAAATAAAAAGTTGAGCCCCAAAATTTATTCGATAAATTAAGAAAATATCCAAAAAGCCGGATTTTACTTGAACTTTGAGTAAAATGGCTTTTAATTATCATAATTTCTAATAGCGGCTGCCTTTTTGTAAAGGGATCTAGTAACTTTGCAATAAGTGATAAGTGGTTGATACAATGTATATTGGTGTTATCTAATATGTCCACTGGGTGTTGTGTGAAAATGTCATGTTAAATGGACTTTATAGTGGCCGAGTAATGATCAAAAATGCAAAGCGAAATTCACTAACTGATTGCACTCACTTTGTACACGTTTCTGACGACCCGTTGGATAATTTGACATTTGAACACTTCAATCGTAAATATCTTTTTAACGAAAGGGAAATTTGAAAAACCGAAACCTGTCCCATGCTTTTAGAATACAACAAGGTATGAGGAAACCGCTACAATTTCAATTGGATTTTGAGGATTTGGACAGTGTTACTAATAAACTATCCGACTGACTTAGCGCGTTTTTTTACCATTTGAGAATGGTTATTTTGTAACTATATACATTATCTTTTAATATTATACAAGTTGACGAACTCTAATATACTTATACATGTGTAACCTTACTTGAAAAGCGGCAGAACATCTGTTCGATTTTGTTTGATTCCATTATACAACTACTTATACCTAATGGAACTGAGGGCTAGCTACTTTACTATGTGTGTAAATGTAAGCCTTTGTTTGTAAGTAACTTCCAAGGTCAACAAAATTAATCATAATTAAGAAGCAACGCAGCCACAGCCAAAAATTATCATCACAGAGCGCCAATTGCAAAATTGATCGCGCGTCCTCTATTGTTCGGTCATCTTTTGTACGCGTCGCTCCATTATTCATCCATGCGATGTGGTTAATCACAGAAGCCGTTGGCATAGCGACGCTGACATTACATGGGTGAGAGGGTACGATGGATGGTCCCACACAGAGATAGTAACCCCCCATACATGCCATCGCCACGCCGTAAAGTAACAACTTCGAAGTTTGCAATACCAAACAAACACAAACTATACTCTCCTATATCCCGCATGGTTTACGAATGAACGGGACAATTATTATATTACAATTTCGCAAGAACTTCAACGAAATATAACTTTTGGAGTAACAACTGAAAAAAACATCTCATCAAGTTCGACAGGAGTAGGTAAGTCACTTTTTATTTATATTTTCAAAACAATTATTAATTCGTTTGCATAAATTCTGAATAAGTTTATATTTCATCGTGTGTTAATTAAAGAAACGCGGCTTGTATCTATGCACGGTAATCTAATCATAATGCAGCTTATGATTGTACCATTATTATATTTTACTTTCATGACCGTTCGAGAATATATATAGTCTAAATCTAAAAGTTAAAAACAAATAATGTATATGTTGTTTTGTTTACAAGAGTTCACTATTCATTTTTCAAAACTATTTTATCCGAAAATTCGTACACATTACATTTTTTGTTGGCCAAACCTGTATGTTTTGTATACTACTATAACATTAGTTTCCGTAGCAAAATAAACTATAAACTGTTAAAACTTGAATAACTTAAGTTTTACCAATTACTTTTATAACTCAATTTGGAAACTTCCGATACTCTATAAATAAGAATTAACTGCTCTCGCCGTACCAGAGCAAATACAACAAAAATAATCACAAACTACACGTCATTTCATGAAGAACAACAAGGTTAATCATGACTTTGTAATTATGTTATGAAGTATTTTATATATCACCTAAGCGAATACTTATGGACCAACAAAATAATGAAGGTTTAATTTGTTTGTGGTTTGTTTTTATTATTATGTTTCCTAATTATGACAACCAAATTCGTGCGAGTTAGAAAAGACTTCAAATGTATACAACACGCATGGCGTACAGTATCAGTCAAAATAAACTATCCACTTCATGCCCTCTCTAGATTAATGTCCTCCATCATAATCATAATCTATAATAATTATTGTATAAAAACAAAAAGTCCTTATCGTAAACCCTAACCATTATTATAGAGATTATAAATCATTTGATGTATAATTATACTTTAAAAATGGTATAAACACATTTAAGCAGAGCTAGAGAGTAACACAAAAAGTAACCATGGTAACGGAAAGTGAAATATATCTGCATATTTTATTCGTATCTATCTATACTTAGTTAATATTCGAAAGTGAAATTGTATCCACGGTTTTTTTTTCCTTCTCCGAATTGATATCGCTACTCGCTACTCAAGTATACTAATAAAATGCTGTCATTATGTACTTAGTATATTGCATATAATATTATTATTTTAAAACATGTTGGCAGCAGATACATGGATGCAAGTAGATCATAATTATATACAAATGTATTTCAATAGCCAAGTAACCGACGGTAATAAACTAGATAATTATGTAGGCACTTAATGAAAACAATGTTATTTTCAATTCTTATTTCACTATCGGTTAGTATTTATATTCGACTTATTTATAACATAATCGGATACTGTAATATAATACTGTTTGGCTCTTTTCGGAGAGATGGCTTAATTGTTTTCCTGTAAGCGTTATAGGACTAGGGAAACACTTGACATGATGAATTCCTGTGTTGCTAGACAATACAAGTATCCATCCTTCATCAAGTTTTATACTATCTATGATATCATTTTACTCTCGGCTGATGAGGGATGAAGTTTCTACTAAATTTTTGGCGCAACAAATGATTTGTTATTCCCCCTCTTTGGACTGCTCGGTCTTGTATTCCTACTGGTTTGATACATGTTGGAGTACTAAGGTAAACATGCATCGTGAAAATAAACAAAGAAATGCGGATAAAACACCCGTTATTTGAATAACAATCGAAACCCATCAAGGGTTGGTAGAGCTCGCATGAAGTGTTTTCAAAGTGTTGTCATCACCTGACCGAGTACACTAATGAATGAATGGGCTGAACAAACGAATAATATACCACAAAGTTGCCAACACATACACACTGCCGATTTGAAATAGGCATTGTGTGGTTAGTAAAACTATTTAAATGTGTGTATCTTATGCATTAACCAGAAACACACGATTGAAACTATATTTATATAAAGCAAAAACGATTGAAACTATATTTATATAAAGCAAAAATATCGAACTTTTCACCCGTGATTTGGTCGAATCTTCTGTCTAATTACATCAATCGCGGAAATGTAATATCTTAGGACAATTAAGGGGCAAAAACAATACAAACATATGGGGAAATAAATAATAAAACAATTCAGAGACTCTGCACGCATCCGAACTCAATATCGTGCCCTCCAATTCGTAAGTTCACGCATCGCCTTTGAATATGATATATTTCCAATACTCTAATTTCGTATTTTGTACATTCACACATGTGATCTTTCGCCCTCGAACGTGACAGTGTGAATATATGACCTTACTAGTGAATGCTAAACTCACAAGGTAGGCGAAGTGTTAATAAAATTAGCGGTATTGACACCACTGCGTTGATCGGAGTATATGTGGCTATATTAGAAGCAAATTGATTTATAATTATTTGTAAACAATGGTGAGAACAATTCTTTTTAGCATTTTTTAGGTGTTTTGGGTATGATTTCAAATAGAAAAGATTCACACAATCATATAGTCGAGTAGATATGAGAAATATTACTATTTTGAGTACAGAATCATCGTCGTTTCCAATGAAATTTCATCAAATACTCTGATATATTATATTTCAAAATGTTTATCGTTTCTTCTATCTACCGAATAGATTTGGTTGTGAGATTTTTCATGGATATTTCGTTGAAATTGTTTTTGTTATAGTGAGTGTATATTTTCCATCAATATTTGGTTGATATTATCAGTATTATTATCCTTTATTTTAGTCACAAACAATGACAAAACTACTTATGAAAATCGGACAAGAAAATACATTTCAATGCAGAATGGGGTTGCATTGCCTTATTGCTCTCAAACGCTTCAATATTATTTTATTCTTCTTTCACGTTGTTGATATCGCTACTCGCTAGGGAAGAGAGAGGGTGAGAGGGGGTCACGGAAACGGATCTCATATAAAACCGCCTGCTGAGTTTGCGTTGCTAAGCAACCAAATAACTAGGAAATCCAGGTCTTGGTGGTATCTCATTCGGTATTCGGTAGTACACGTACTCTAATATGTATAGTGCATTGCTTTCAAGACGAATTAAGTGACTAGAATATGATTAATACCATGCATGCATAGCATACTTCTATAGTTAGCCTGTCATTAATGTTGTTGAATGTGTTTTGCTGTATAGGCATGTTTATAATTTCATGAAATTATTTGGTAGGTAGAAAACATGGAAATGTGCTTGATAGCATAATTGTGTTTAACATTTTCGAAAAAGCAATGATATAAATTAGTAGGAACTTATTTAAATCTTCGAGATTCATAGTGAATAAGGTATAACAATTTCAAATTATGTTGTTCAAATCTCAATGAAACTGATGTACTTGTACTTTGAAGTTGGTTTAGTTAGTATTGCACAGTTTTGTTCCATCGGAGGTTTGGAAATATGGGCCGGTTAAAGAAAGAATTTACTTTGTAAGTGAAAACAGTTTTTAAAGTTTTGAACAGAAATATCACTATTTCCTGATACGATGGAAATATTTATATTTCTGGTGATGTCGATGTGACGATGTCGATGTCGACACTAGGTCGACGATAAGGATGACAGTTTTTTTTTGCTAAGTTTTGATTTATTTCATCTTCTTTATATCCATTGGTCCAACCAGCATACCATCATGCCTACCGAGGCTGTGACCCTCCCGGCGATCAGCGACAAGATCGCGTCCCCGCTCACGGGCAAGGACTTCCTCGTCGCCTCCCACTTCCGCATCGGCAACGATCGACGACTGAGTCGTAGCGCCACCAAGCGAAGCACCTTCAAGAAGGACTATGTGCCGCACAGGTTCTACGGGAGAGATTCGGCGGCCGAACCGCCAGCCCCGGCATCCGTCATGCACAAGGATGTCGCGTCCAAGTCCGTAGACAACACTGAAACACATGCTTCATATAAGGTAATTATTGTTGATTGCAGGGGATGATGAACCCGTGGTTGAATAACCGACAGAGGGAGGGCCTAGGGGTGGGGGGGGGGGGGGGGGGGAGAGGGGGGATTGATACAACGTGATACATTTTATGATAACTCCCATTTGCCCTGTTTCAAAATGGTAAACCAGACAAAATAATGGATATCACAACAAAGTATATTAAATCCCAGGTTCCTCCTCCCCATTTCCTTCCCTTGTATTTGTAACTAGATTGACCGATGATATAGTCTTTGTGTCTCCAAACCAAATAATGAAATGGTCAGATGCACAGCATAGCTCGATTGGGGATGGGGGGGGGGGGGGGGGGGGGGTGGTGGTGGTGGTTGAGGCAAGGCAGTTTTGAGGATATTGAGAGGCGTGGGCAACCCCCTATACATGTATCTACACAGACCATTTATTGATCAATCTGTTAATTTTATTGCTCCGTTGCTATCCTAATGGAGTCGGCAAATACAACACCGTCACCACCAAGACAAACATTCATGCCAGTCTCTTATCTTGATGTTATACAGGGTCGTTTCTTACCCCGCGTCGGTCAGTGCACGGCGCTCACCAAGACCAACTTCAAGATGGACTCTGATGAGCGCGTCGAGTCGTTCCTGACCTCGCATTCACAGGAGTTTCAGCAGCCTCGACGACTGGCGAGGTCGTTGCCGAACCCCGAGCCGATGAGGAGCTACGTGCCGCAGGGCGACAAGGAAAAGGAGCGCACGCCCGCATCCGACTACCACGGCAATTTCCGCGGCCATGATACGTCCGTCATCAAAGTGGCCAGGGCGCAGTGCATGCACACGGGTAAGCAAGTGTTCGAAAAAAATATGCAGCAGAATGCAATGTTTTTTCAGAATATGTGAATTCAGTGATTAAAAAAAGTACATTTCTGCTAATATTAGCATTATTGTCACATTTACCATGTTTACGTAATATTCTTTTGATTTATATTTTACGCATAAACAAATAAAACAAATATGATACGAATAGTTGTTTATATTTATGCAAGGGTCTTCTCTTTCTCTACTACACTCCTTTCTATTACTATGAATTGAGATAATTCATGTACTATTTCTTTTTATTGTTGATTTTCTTAGGTGGAGAACCAACGATCCGTGGCGATGGTCGGACACATGAACCATACAGCACATCATCTCAAGAACAGTTCCCTGGTCGATATCTTCCCTACGTCGCAGTCAAACCAGATGTAAGTTTGCGAGTGGAATCTTATCAGTAGAGTTGTTACAGGGGGGGGGGGGGGGGGGCGCAGGGCGCGTGCCCCCCAATTATAAAAAAAAAAACATTACAAAATATAAGGGTTAAATTTGTCAGAAATACATAAGGTTTGCTCGCCCAATAATTCGCCTCCCACAATAAGACCAACCACGCAACGCTAATGTTAGCAATTAACACACGTGTCCATTTCCATGGGAACCTTTTGAGTGTAGGACCAATAAACCAAAGACGTTTAATTGGCTTGAAACCTATTGCATTGCACATCAATGATGTAGTTATGGAGACAAGATACTGGATGATAGTGTTGCGTCGCAGATAGTCAACTAATTAGAAGAGTCACATAATTATGGTTTATATAAGTGTGACACGAAAAACAGAGCAACGCATCACAAAGGTTGTTTTTAATAGTCAAGCGCAGTTTATTTCATCTGTATTGGCCGTTGATCGAACAAAGGATACACCCTGCAAAGAAAACAGAACGAAATAATATAATCTTTCAGTATGAGTATACATCAATACACAACAGGTACATGTGTACAGTAACGCTTCTAATATATCCATTAATAAATGTAGGTAGCAAGTAGCTGGATTCTACAATTACCAAATATTATATTAAAGTATCATGCCTCCATTTAATTATCATACTCCGCGATCGATTATAATTGTTCAATGAACTTGCACTGACTCTAATTTCCCTTAAACAAAATGATTATATTTACTAGAACTAATGAGATTAAATATTGAGTAAATACAGAAAACAAAATAAACATGACCGATGACCAGGTTCGGTTTCCACTTTCAATTTCACACTTCCATAGAGTTTGTACATATATAATAAGGACAGATGTGCGAGAATGAAGTTCAAAATTAATATATTATTACTTCATATCTCTTAAATTATACAAGGGATAACACAAAACCAGCATCTTTAAATAAGATTATTTCAAATGCACATGTTACACAAGCATAATACTTAAGTGCTTTAGGCAGACAACGATAGACACGACTTGAAAGTTTATGAGTTAATGTTTAATCCTGAACATCAGTGGGAAAAGCTGCTAATTAATAATTATTTAAGAAATCGATATTCTGAACATCATTCTACAATCGTTTGTTGTATACTACAGTCTTTTGTTGTATTTAAATCTATATTCATTTTGAACTTCATTCTCGCACATCTGTCCTTATTATAGCCCTCGGGGTCGTGCATACCTCAAGGTGACCCTGACAAGCTAGTCCACCGGGAGACCACGCAGCTCACATCCTACCCGCTCTTCGGAGGCGAGGTCTACAGACCCTACAGGAGAGACAGCGCCGTTACTAGGATACGGGATACAAACTTCAAGATGGGGCACAGCAAGAAGTACGATCAGTTCGGAACCACAGCGGCGGAAAACTTTATGATCAAGGAACTTACTTGTAAGTACAAAATTATGAAGGTTTTTATTATCTTTAAAGTTAAATATTTGAATAATATATGAAATACATGTACATAAATCTCTCTAATCTATCTCTCTATCTATCTATCTGTCGACCTATATATCTATCGGATATCTATGTATGTATCTATTTATTTATCTATATATCTATCTATTTATCTTTCTATATATACCTATATCTACCACTATATAAAAAAAGACAGATAGATAGGGCATATATATTAGGTTTGTTTTAATTAACATATCTCAAGTTCCATACTCTCTATTAGAACAAGTTTATATTTTCCCCCCCAATTTTCAGCTTTCCAGAAGTTCATCCCGTACGACAGCAACGCGAGCAGTATCCCAGCCGGTGACCAGGATCCAGACAGAATACTGGAGAGAGCCACTGCCACTAACTACTCCATCTACCACCAACTGGTAAGTATACAAATCTAAACAAATGGTCTTGAAACTAGGACCCTATTTAGCCATCATTGAATCAGTACAAATGTTGCTCAATGATGCCACTAACTACTCCATCTACCACCAACTGGTAAGTATACAAATCTAAACAAATGGTCTTGACTTATATACTAAGACCGGTATTCTGAAGTCGTGTCTTACTTAGTCATGACTAAAGTTAAACAACTGTTTAGTTAAACAGGACTTAGACACGACTTCAGAATACCGGCCTAAGTATCCAAACGACTATTTAGCCATCATTGAATCCGTACAAATGTTGCTCAATGATGCCACTAACTACTCCATCTACCACCAACTGGTAAGTATACAAATCTAAACAAATGGTCTTGACTTATACACTAAGGCCGGTATTCTGAAGTCGTGTCTAACTTAGTCATGACTAAAGTTAAACAACTGTTTAGTTAAACAGGACTTAGACACGACTTCAGAATACCGGCCTAAGTATCCAAACGACTATTTAGCCATCATTGAATCCGTACAAATGTTGCTCAATGATGCCACTAACTACTCCATCTACCACCAACTGGTAAGTATACAAATCTAAACAAATGGTCTTGACTAATATACTTAGGCCGGTATTCTAAAGTTGTGTCTAACTTAGTCATGACTAAAGTTAAGCAATTTTTTAGTTAGACAGGACTTAAACTCGAGGTCGCGTCTAAGTCCTGTCTAACTAAATGTCGTATTCTGAAGTTGTGTCTAAGTCCTGACTAACGAAACACTTGTTTAACTTTAAACAGGACTTTCGCGCATGCTCACGACCTCGTGACTAAAGTTAGACAGGACTAAGACAGGACTTTAAACAACTGTTTAGTTAGACACGACTTCAGAATACCGACCTAAGTATCCAAACTAGGACTATTTAGCCATCATGTTGAATCCGTACAAATGTTGCTCAATGATGCCACAAACAACTCCATCTATCACCGACTGATTAGTACAATTTATTTTGTCATGTTCTCGCCTTTATACCAAACTAGGACTCTTTTTTTCATCAACAATCTGCAACAGTGTTGCTCAACGATAAAACAAACTACTCCATCTGTCACCAGTTAGTTTATTAGGATATTTTCGCCTGTTTCAGTTGGAACCTGGAGATGTTCTTATACCGTAGCGTAGGGCTCCGTAATCGTATACCGTCTGGAACTAAACGTTACTGATAACGCAACACCTTGTCACAATACGCTATTAATTTTGACGAGGAAAAAAACATGGCATTTAAATGTTATATTGATATGAAATTATAGTCTTTGAAAGATGTCTATAAAGTTGATATTACACCTCTTGATATTTTTTAGTAACCATCGATTTGTTATTGTTCCATACAGCCACCGTCCGGATTCCGAAACGAGATCGTGTCCGGCGCGAATAAACGAACAAAGAGCCAAGTCACCTTCGGGGAGCCTCGGAATCTTTCGACGTACTATCAAACGACGCAATCGGATAATTATATGACGCCCGGTAACTCGGCTTTCGCTGTTCGAGCCTTGAACCAGACAACAGGCAGCTCTTTACCTATCAAAGGAAATGGTATGTAACAGAACACGGTTTTTAACTGTCATTCACTATATATTTCTTAAAAAAAAAAATTTAATCGCTGGATCTTGAAAAAACTACTTCAATAATGTATAGTAATTCAACGATGATGGCAGTATACACGAAAACTCCGTCGTGTTGATCAACGCGCTTTAGATAAGCAATCTTAGAAACCTAATTTGTTCTCAATACATTTTGTCGGAAATTATTAACATATATCTGAAAGGAAGCATAAAGTGGTTGGTATTAAACGTTTATGTGCATTTTTTTTCTTCTCAAAATAGTAGACATAATATAGTTGTGACGAATGACAATAAAAATTCGGATTAAACAGAAAAAATATACCCCTTCTATATAGTTCTTTTTATCTTCTATACTAAACACAACACACATTGAATTTTATTCACTTTTCCCCTCTTTGTTGTAGGTGACACAGTTCCCGTCACGACATCAACGACGACGGACGACTTCCCCCCACCGTACGGGTCGGGCATCACACCTCATGGCGTCGTGTCAGGAGAAAAAATAAACAAGGTAAAGCAGACATCGAAAACATTGTTCGTCGGTTACGAGTGGCTAGTAAGGAGTATGTTTGGTAAATTTTGCTGGAAATGGAAAGTGAAGTTTGAAGATGTGTTCGTGATAATCTATGTCAATTAGATTGAAGCCTTGCCTTTTGATGATTTGAAATTAAGCATTTACATCTACCTAGCAACACAGCATAGCAACATACTAAACCAAACACGTGGTGTAATATCAGTACACTATTACAATTGTTTTAGTTTAGCTCCCCGCATACGGTTTATTCTTATAAGTCATTAATCTTAAAGTTTGATTTTATGTTTAGCTTCCCACACTGTCATTAATCTTAAAGTTTGATTTTATGTTTAGCTTCCCACACTGTGTAAGTCATTAATCTTAAAGTTTGATTTTATGTTTAGCTTCCCACATATGATACACTGTTTAAGTCATTTATCTTTTAATGTATTCTTTTCATTCGTTTCCACAGCTACGTGCATCCCACTTCGACGCTCAAATCGAGAATGATCGGTACTTCGACACCACGCATCTAACCACCTACACAACCAAACACGTGAAGCGACATCAATACGATAGTAACAAACTACAGAAAAGCTCTGTTCCCATTGGTACATTCAGCATCTGAATTATGACGTCACGAACTCACTTCAGTATTTGAATGGTAATGCGAGGAATGACGTCACGTGGACATTCTTGTTGTAAAGAGCACCACTTTCATGCCACCGAGTATGTGGACTCGGTATTACGTACATTTCCGTTTTGAGGAACATATTCCAAGCAAACTACAAGCAAACCGAATGTGGATATATCAGCCATAAAGTATAGGAATAACATCTACTTAATAATGATGATGTGTATATTGTACCATGTACATGTCAAGTGCCTTCACGTAAAATATATATCAGTTGAACAGATTCTTCACACATATTATGAGTATGTCAGTTTATACATTTCAACTTACAAATACAATCGTTAAACTTGCATTATATTTGTTTTCATAACTATAATTATGGTAATGGTATCACATTTAGCATGTTTTAGCAAAGATTTCCAATAGCATGTCATAGTAAAAAATAATCCTGGGAAATAATCATTGTTTTATCTTTTAACTACTATATGAAATATATACCTCCGAAGTTCAGTTGTCATCTACAGCTTTGTGATCAAGGTTTAATATGATTCTTCTTATGAAACACCAAAACGGAATTACTTTTATGCTAATTGTATGTACATATGTCATTGGTGAATTTGTATTTTTGATGTAAGCATGGGGCTGGTTTTCCCTAAAGTTTGAATTCTGTATCGTATACATTATTTTTGCCGTAAGTTGTACTCTGGAAGTATAATTCATGTATTTGTGCGTGGGAGTTAAGTTGTCACCTATTAATGTTTTATTAATTGGAGGCAACATTGTTTCTTTTTTATTCGCATATTTGTTTAGAGAGGGATGCAAATAAGCTGTGACCACTATGTAAAATGGAAGCATATTATGATGATGAACATTATAAGGTCTTGTGCCAGGGTTGGGAGGGGTATTGGTAATGACATTTAGCTTGTAAAATGTTGAAATATGTTTTGATACAAAAACTAAATATTCATTTCCTTCGTCAACCTATTTGGTCTAAACAAATATTCTCTGTTTTAAAACTTGTCTTTCAGATCCAACGAGTTGAATTATTGCCACTATTATTCTAGTGAATCAGTTTTCAGATGTTTGACCACTGAATATCTAACCCAATGAGGAATCGAATTATGTTTTAATAGATCAAAACCATAAAACAATTCTTTCATGAAATGCTCTAGCAGCAGTTTGCTTCCTATGTACATGTTTATTGCAAGTGTTAATGGTTTCTGTAGCTTCTCCCTTTCCAATCTTCAAATAAAAATGTTTCTCCTCGCATCATTTACTATTTAAGCAATTCTAGTTGCTGCATTTGTACAGATAATTTTCTATTATAATTATGTAAAAGATAATATTTTCAATAAAGTCAAACAAAACTTTACATGATGTGTTTGCATTCCCTTATTGCTCATCACTTGCTTTTAAATGTTGACTTGTGAGACAGCATCTCCAAATCTCTTTGATTATTATTATAGAATCAAGCATCCACTCTTCAATGCACAACATGCACAATAATCCACGAAACTATGATTTCATTGATAACTATAGTGTAACCTCTTTATAATGAGTTTAGGACCACGAAAATCACCTTGTTCTGGACCAGCAAATTACATGTACCTTATGATCAGAGGGTTTTGTTTTATTAGAGCTCATTATAAATAGGTTTCACTGTAACCACACATTCTCTTTCATACCAATTGAAGGGGAACCAAACGCTGGCATTTTGCACACTGTTACTGATACGTGCATATTGCATAATTCCCGTAACTTCTAGTCATATTTTTGTTTTTGAGACCACAATAACTGACATTGACGGACTACTGGAGGCTGTCACACTATCAAACAGCACTGCATAAAATTACATCTGAGCATGCACTAACAAAAGTGGGTTAGGTAACCACTGTTGTTGAGTCTGCTGCTATGTCAGTGGCAACGTTACTCGCTCTTGTTAGTGCACACTCGGATGTCACATCATGCGTTACTGTTAGAAATCATGGCAGCCTCCAGTGGTCAGTCAAAATGGATCTAAGTGGTCTAAAAATATTAATTATTTCAATAATTAGTAATATCCAAGAGGAAATATGCAGTTATCAGTTACAGTGAGCTAAAACGTCAGCCTTGGGTTCCCCTTTAGAGGATTTTCTTCAACATCTTTGCAATCTCAAAAGCCATTTCAAAATGTTCAGTGTATATCTCAATTTATTTACAATACAAACAGAATTGTTGCACAAACAAAGTGCCTTTCTGCTGCTCCAGAAGAATATTGCCACTCGATTGACATTCAGGGCACTTATCCGTGTTCAATTATGTACTCCTAAAACAAATCAAGAACAAGATGTTCACCCTGTTGACTCATCAATGGTAAATCAAATATGAAAGATTACCTTGGGACAAACCTTTTCAGTAATCATGCAACCTCCTTTTAAAATCACAAGATTTTTAGAATGCAAACGGTTTTCTGAAAGTTTGAAAATACTTATGAGAAGATGGTCCTTCAAGTAAAGCATGCACGTTTATTTCATTTCTTTTAAATAATGAAATGGAGGTCCAGTGCAGCATTACATCTTGTGTCAATCAGAGGAGTCACATGAAGCAAGAATGAACTGCAAGCATCTATGATCCCATGAATATATAGATACCTGCAACAGTGCCCGATGTCAATTCAAGTTATAGGCTATGCGAAGGAGCTACACATCATCGTGTGAGAGTGAGAAGGGCGTTAGGTCAACGTTTGGTGAACTGAGTTATGCATATCATCTTGTAGGTCAATGGTTCTTCTACGAGACACCAATTAGGTGATAATTACTCCCAATTTTGTAGAGATTAATTTAGAATACTGTAAAGAGGTAAATTTGGATTTGTCGCAGCTTCAAAAATCAAAGGATATTATCACAGAAGTACAACAAATGAATTAGCGTCCTTTTCTCTCTCACCCATCAATATTATATGAATACTAACTCAATATTAGTAGACAATTTACAGCAAACATTCTACGACCCGGTGAAGGTATTGAATCCTAGCACCAGCTTGGTCCTCTCCTTGGATGGCTCCAGGTAGTAGAGATCTAGGAGTCCTGGCTCGTACCAACGCTTGGAGTTAAAGACACTCTCTCCGACCGTCCATCCTGGCACGTCCTTCATTATCTTCTCCTCCTCCTCACGGTTATACTGGAGCCTCAGCAGAGTCCTGTAGTGGGAAGGATGGAAAGAAAGCAATACAATTTACTAGATGGATCTTCTCCTCCACCTCACGGTTATACTGGAGCCTCAGCAGAGTCCTGTAGTGGGAAGGATGGAAAGAAAGCAATACAATTTACTAGATGGATCTTCTCCTCCACCTCACGGTTATACTGGAGCCTCAGTAGAGTCCTGTAACAATTGGAGAGGAAAAAGAGTAACAATTTTGATAGAATAGTCACAGATAAACAAATGGACAGGAGCAGGAAAGAGAGGCTTAATTGTAATATCAGAAAGGCCCATAATGGGAAATCTTTTATTGTTTCCCTTTCTTACAATTAAACTGGAGTGTAAGTAGTGTCCTGTGAAAGACCAATAATTCATACTGTCACAGATAAAAGGGGGGAGTGGGGATAGATTTGCTAAGATTGCAAAGTATTGTCTTACTCTCTTTCTTTCTCAGCGCAGATGAGAGGGAGAATGCCAATCTTGCTTTCACGGTCTTCCTGGATCCATTTTCTGGGCACAAAAAGAAACAAATAAAATTGTAGGGAATAAAATAAATATACAGAATATTACAAACAAGATGTACCTAAAATGTACATAATTATGATGCTAAGTGTATCAATTATAATATAAGACTTGTGATTAAATTTGGAGATACTGCTGACCCAAAACCAACTTAACCAAGTTTTCTTCTCCAACCAAGGCAACCATCCATACATGAATATATGTTTGTCACAAAAAATAAAACAATGAAACCCTGTTAATCTTCCGACCATTGAATTTACCTCATAGATCTATCTCTTTACATCAGAGCTAAAAAAATAATAAAGTACATCAAACTCAGACCTGTAAGATCACCTTTTTTTTTAGTACATACCCCATTACAACAGCGCTTGTTATAAATGTGATAAATGTGATAAATGTGAATGTGATATTATAGCCCCTGGATTTAGCAAGATGATATAACAGTTGTTAACTTTGTTGTCAGGAAAATCATGGAATGTTCCCTCGGGATTTAAAATTCTATTTCGTTTAGAAAATAAGTCCCTCGACTTCATCTCGGGACTTATAATCTTCCCTCAATAGCATTTAAAATCCCTCGGATGGAACACTCCGTGATATTCCCTCCAGCACCAGTTAACAACTGTCTATTATTATCATAATCACCATCATTATTATAAGACAGGTTTGATTATAAAAAATGAGATATAATTTAGAGAAGTGATTTGCATTACCTCCTTTGTTTGTTGCTCCAGTACAATGTGACCATCCCAAAGCCCATGATCCCTGCACAGCCAGCAAACATGGCATAGCCTGAGGATAACAGGGAAAGAAAATCAGTTGAATTACAAATCTATGCACACAAACTTGTGGTGGCCACTACAGGCAGGTTATCTGCTATAGACAGGTGGCTGCTAAGTCAGGTTTGGTTGTATGACTCAATTATGAGAGAAATCTTTTGTTTGTTGCTCCAGTACAAGGTGACCATCCTAAAGCCCATGATTCCAGCACATCCAGAAAAATGGCGTAGCCTGAGGATAACAGGGAAGAATATGTATGGTTAAATATAAATCAATAAGAAAATTAAATATGCAATTAGCAAGACTTAACTAAGCCTGTCCGTTGTACCACCAATTTCATGCCTGGTAGAAACTGTGGCATTGCCAGCGATTGCAAGTTTGCAACAAGTTAATTTTGGCTGAAAATGATGCATCTTTTAAAGTTTTATATTTTTCAAACAAAATGAAATATCTAAAATGTTGAATTAAATTGTCAAAAAGTATAAACAAATACATACTACAAATATAAAAACAAAATGTTTTGAAATCATACAAAATCTGGTCCCTTTTGGCCTTGAATGTTTGAACTCCTGGGAATAAATTACCTGCAGATGGTCAAAAAATGAAGAAAAATAACAATAAAAAAGTAACATTTGAACTGCAAGCATGGACAGAAATATTTCTGAACATGCCGTCGTGGGCGATGACCGATGAACAACCTCTCACTTCTCAGTCTTATTAGTTTTCTTCATAAACTTTTGAATTATTCCTAACTTTTGACTGAAAAAAAACAAAACACATATATTTTTCTCACACATTTTAATGATATGATCATGAATAAGTCAATATTGAAGACATTTCTCCTAATCTAATTACCAAGAAAAACAAAACATTTGAAACAATTTCCATTTATGGCAGTGCGGATCTGGACTGCATACTGACTGTCACTATTCAGTACTCCAGAAGCAAAGTAGATTAACGAAAACCAATGGGAATTCATTGGGCAAGCATCAATCACTTTTGATGTTGTTTGATATGTGTTAATAATATTAATACATACATGATGCATTTATTTTTAACGTTTTAGTATTTGTTGAATAATTGATCACGACAATCACAACACAAGACTAGAGTCTAGAATCAAGATTTTTCAGACTTCAATTTTCAAGACAGACAAGACTTGGGCTCGATCAGTCGATGGCGGGCATTCTCTTTGAGTTTGAAGATGCCCCCATAGAGCATGGGCTATTTCAGTCATGCATACCGAGTCGCACCAGCAGGGCCACCTATACCGTTTGTGTATACTATACAGAATCACATTGCGGTAGTGCGTTATTTTTTCGCTCGGCGGGGCAATTGATTGTGCGAGGGGTGTCGGCGAATTCACTTTGACCCAGTTGACAATGAGTTGTTAATGGTTATGACCGGACGCTAGCAGTATAGAAAAATGGTACCACGTAGTGTGCGGCGCCATGTGTAACATACAAAGTAATGCTGTTAGGTAAAGAAAAAATCCCGGATCGTTCTCGGATCGGTAGAATTCAAAATCGCTAACGAGATTCTCGGATCGGATCGGATCTCGGAAAAAAATAATATTGCAATTTGCTCTGAAAAAAATGCAGCGTTGTAGACTTATCTTTCTTGTTTTATATGCCAATAATATTAACAATGTTGACGCTTTAAGGGATGCACATATCAATCTTTACAGAAAAAGAGTTACAGACTATTCAGAATTAACTAAGTTTCGCAAGAAAAGTATTTTTTCCGAAGTGAATTTGGCCTAGAAATCGATCGTTTGTTCAGCATCGCGCCACACATTCACAGAACTCAGCCGGCCAGTCATGGGGAAACATCACATGTAAATTTGTACGATCTTCTTGGTGAGAGCCAGGCCTTCAAAAAGTGGCTATAAATTAGCCTTTTTGTGATCAACTCAATTTTGGTAGTCTACTTACATGATAACATGGCATTTGAAAGCTGAACAGATTAAAAAAAATACCCCCAAAACAATGAAAAACTGCGCTGAATATATCGATAAATTTCCAAAGCACGTTCGTGAGGGAAGGTTGAAGTAGTTATGGTACCGGTAGCAGCAAGTTTTCGGGCCGCTGCACTGCTGGCATGTTTCACGCATATTCGCTCGTGTACGGGTCTTTGTTTCATACGCCGGATTCATCCGCGATCTGTTATGTATAGTTGTTTTTACCGATTTTTTTAGTAGTTGTTTGCATTGCTTTGGGGCTCAGTTTTTTTCTGTTCAGCTTTTAAACGCCATGCAATCATGTAAGTAGAATATCAAAACATTTTAAAAACATGGTGCAAATAACCAAAATACGTATTTTGAGCCACTTTTAGAATGCACTGGCTGATCAGCTCGATCATACAGATATACATCTGAAGTCTCCCCGAGAGTGTCGGCCTAACTTTGTGTGCATTTCCGTCGGCAATATCGTTCAAATGACTAGCAATTTTGCGCATCCTGTTCAATTTTCGACTGCGAAACGAATTAATGAACCAAGAATTTCTCCAAAATAACCACTCATAAAGTAAACAATATTGATTCCCCCATTCTTTATTTAAATTACACTACTTAATGGACTGTCAAACATACACATTTTCAATTATTACTGGAGAAAATGGGTCGGCAAAATATTACGATATTTTCTACCGAGAAAATTTATTTCTCGGATCCGTCTCGGATCCGGCTAGGAAGCGATTATCGCCGGGAAATCGGATCGTTCCCGGATCGGATAACAGCATTAATACAAAGTATTTTACACATAAGTACCGGTATGCCGAGTCGTGGGCAATTTTTCTGAGAGAATGAATGATGGCCATGATCATGGTGATGCTCTACAAAATGACTCAAACTCAAACTCAAACTTCAAAGTCATCAAAGACAAAGTTCAAAGTCAAACTCAATTTTCAAGACAGACAAGACTCGAGCTCGATCAGTCGATGGCAGGCATTCTCTTTGAAGACGTCCCCATGACTTGGCATGCATGAATTAAAAAAAAACGATCTGCTTTGGCCATGGGTTATTTACGTCATGCATCAGTCATACAGAGTCGTGGGCACTTTTTTCTGAGAGAATGACTGATGGCCATGATCATGGCCATGCTCTACAAAATGACTCAAACTCAAACTTCAAAGTCATCAAACTCAAAGACAAAGACAAGTAAGTTCAAAGTCAAACTCCAATTCTAAACTCGCACAGACAAAGTCAAACACAAAAACCATGAAAACAGGGAAAGATCATTGTAATGTAAGTGGAATAGTGCAAGCTGTGAAATAGACTCGCATGGAAAACATACTGCTCTCCACACATTGCCAGGATTAGAATTAGAAACATATTCACACAAATTGCATGGCCTGCGTACGCGTCCGGTCATTGCACGAGCGAGGCCATTGGAAATACAAACGCAAATCACAATATATGGGGCAATACATTACTAGAATAACGCTCTCTCGCTCATCCCCCGTACAAAAAGAGGCTCATTTTGCATTAAAAACTGTAGATTTACTGACAGATGTATCAACGGAGAAATGCTTCTGAGTCACTTTACCTGAAAATCCTCTTTTCGGCAACATCCTCTTGTAGTCGATGGGATTATAGCCGCCTTTCGGCGGCATATCTTGCTTGAAAGTCGTCGCCATTTTGGCCCGTCGAGCTCTCTTGACCCAGTGACGTCACGGCTAACCTCGAGCGCGAAGCGCTAGCTAGGCGCAGCGCAGCCTAGGGGGGCCTGCCTGGAACTTTAAATAATACGATAAAAAAGATCTTATGTCAGCCAATACAATAGCTGATGAAAAACATTAAACGAAGTGTTAATTTGACTTTAGTTACAAATAACTAACTTTCCAGCAGCACAAATAAAGAAGGCACAGATAGATGATTTGAGAATAATTATGCCAATGGTGTAGGCTATAATTCTAATTATATCCCCTACCTTCATCACCAGGGAGGCGAGTTAGCTCAGTCGGGAGAGCGTGCGGCTCCGACGCGAGAGGTACCCGGTTCGATCCCTACCATCGGATATCGGACAATGCGTTTTCCATCACGCAATAAATTCGAGCTAACTCCCGTTGTGTGTTATCGCCCTCCCCCCGCCCGTGTTTCCTTCGCAGGAAAAGGATTCGCGGAAAACACTCCGTCCCTCGGATAGGACGATAAATGGAGGTCCCGTGCATGAGACAGTCACACCTCATGTACGCTAAAGAACCTAGTCAACTTCTCGAAAAGAGTAGGGTGTTAACCCGGTTGACTAGTATACCCTGCAAATCACAACCAAAAGAGTAAATACTGCAAGAATCTTCAACATTGAAGGAGGCGGTTTCTGTACGTTATAACCTACCCAGGTTTGTACAGTATACTCAATATAGAACTAGAGAGGGGGGTGTCACTGCTGCCAGAGTGCAGCGATTTTTGCTCACCGGAAGAGCCCACAACTGGTTGCATTATGGGCTACTTGGGAACTACAGTTAACCAATCACAGAGTAGTTCAAACGCGTCGTCACGGGATCGAGGTCAATAAAACAAGTTCATATGCATACGTCACAATGGCTCCCATTGTTCTCATAAGCGTGATGAAATCTAGGACAGTGCGCAGGAAAAATAGGCGCGATAGTCTACGCACTGCATAGCATGATGATTGGTCCAGTATTTCTAGGTCACTACGCAATGACGTAGAGAAGTGGGCTACGGGAGCTTCAAAAATCGGTTCACTCCGCCATGTTGCCCATGTACAAAGTCTATGGGACACGTGACTTGCGCGCGTTAAGTGAGCCTTCTAGTTATAAACGGGTTGGTTTGTTTATTCATACTTCTATGTTCATCACACCCTGTTTATGCGCAACTACATGTACACAAAGATCCTACATACCAGGGGGGGGTAAACTCAGCCGCCATGATGGTTAGGTATGTATGCGATTAGAAGCAGTTTAGCTACGTCACAAAACGTCATCAAAAGTATGACAGGCTGTGTATTTCAAAATTGATCGGGAATTTAATAATAAAATACATCCCATTGAGCGGTGAAATATTCACCACCTCTTTATCTAGCGTAATCAATTTGTGTTGCCCTTTTCTACCCCATTAATAAGACTCATTTTTTAGTTAAATTTTGGGTTAAATACTGTTTATGATTGCTCAATATTTGCAGAAGAGTCGCTCTTCATACACGGATCACTGTCTCAGCCAAGGGGAAAAATTGTTTACAAATTCATCGCGCGCAAAATCACAAATGTACGCGCTAATGACATATTTGCCATAGAAAATGTACAGTGTGAGTGCGCTTGGTAAAGTGCGCGCCTTACGCACATTCTTATTGTTTCGTCATATTATTTCCCCACAATGCAGTTTTGTGACGAACTTCCTCCGTTCAATACTGCTCGTAAACAAGACCGTCAGCCCGCCATTGCTTTATGTACAAAGTGTATGGGGTACGGTACCTACGGGCAATACAGTTTACCTTCTAGTTCTACAATGGCAGTGTTGGAGTCATACTTCTATGCTACATACACGTACATAAGAACAAAGTTACTGTACTTTGCACATTTTTAACTGTTTGTACGATGCCGTGTCTTAACTTCGCGCACAAAAATTTAGGATTTTTTCAAAGTGGCTTAGGATCAAGAAAATTACAGTAATCTCAATGAAACAATAATAAATTACCCCTCAAATTCTGAGGATTCGATTTATCTTGAACAATTTCATTTAAACTCACAATTCGTGGTGTTAATGACCCGATTCCGTGACTATGTCATATCAGCAAGAGCTTCTTCACCGAGTACGGTAGTCTCCATACTTCGCGCATAATACATAGGGCACCCTGCCATTGACTTAACACGTATCCCGTGTAGCAAACCGTAACACGCATTTCAATGGCAGTGTGATGATGCAAACATTTTGTGCGCATTAGCATCTTAGCACGCGCAGCGTTGTCAAGCTATCTACGGAGATTGCGCGATCCGAAAGTAAATTTGATGGGTAGGTCGAATAAAGGAGCATTTTGCGCAGCCTTTCGATGATACGTAATTTCGACCATCTTCGGCAAGGGGGTGCATGAAGCCACCAACCCAGCAACGTGGCCGGGATTTCATGACCGGAGGGGGGGGGGGGGGGGGGGGGGGGGGGTTATAGGAGGTACAAGCTTTTGGATTGAGCTGTTTAGAAATTTGAAGATCATAAAATGCAAATTGCAAGCACCCTGATGGAACTCTAAATGGCAGGGGTGTCGATCCGTTTTTGAGATTGGGGGGGGCGAAATTTGAAAAATTTTCCAGAGTGACCACTGAGAGAGCTAAAAGTTTTATTATGCGCTCATTGAAAGTGTATTGATGGCTCGAAGACCTGACTTTGGGGGGCACCCACATTTGGGGACAATAATGGGGGTCCAGGGGGCGGAGCCCCCGGAAGCTTTTAGATTTCAGACATTTGCTCCTAGCATGGGTGTTAAAATTGTATAAAATAGTGAACCTACTCATAACGTATTTTTAAAGGGCATAGCGAGGAAAAGACTGAGCCTTGCATGAGATGGATCCACGTGATCATGTATACTATAGAACCATTTATATAGTCTAGGGCATTGGGCTCCCATGAAACTAAGCAAGGTCGTCAACAATTGTACGGGGATACATTGCGAGGAAGCGAAGCGACCGAGCGGGGGAGGGTGTGGGAGGGGGTGTCCCCCTCCCACAGTAGGGAGCTTTTGTATTTTGGGTCGTGAAATTGTGCGATTTGGTGCATACCTGAGACAGAAATTTTACGTAATATGAAGTATATAGGTATGGAACCAAACATACATAATGACAAAGGGAGGGGGACAATCTGCTCCTGTTTCAAATGTGGGGGGACTTGATATTCCAATTTGATTTGCGTTCAGCGCATATATACCGAGATTATTTTATTTTCTGTGACGGTGTGCTATCTATAGATGAGGGTTTAATAATTTTTGTTTGAGGTGTGCGTTTGAGAAATTACGCTGCCCAACACATTTCAAAAGGTGAGTTCCCGCAACCCAAATGAAACTTGCAATATGAGAAACTGTATGCGCGCGAAGCGCGCGGCAAAAAAGAGATTTACAGTCCTTTTCAAACTAAAAAACGGCTATTTTGAAGATTAATTATTGATAAATGTGTCTTTCCCCTCTTTGGCATTATATCACACGATTTTTTTCTTCCTCATTTTCGGAATTATTGGGGGGGCGAAATGATATGTTCGCCCCCCCAATATTTTCATTGGGGGGGGGGGGGGGGGGCGACCGCCCCCCCCCTGCCCCCCCCCCCCCCCCCCCCCCAGGATCGACACCCCTGCTAAATGGAATCCCAATGGGGGTCCAGGGGGCGGAGCCCCCGGAAGTTTTATGTTTTTTGATATACAGAACTAAAGATGTTGTCCAGATTCCAAAAGGAAAGTAACATAGTTAGATATACAGTAAGCTAAATTTGAGTGGCATAGCGAGAGTTCCTGAATAAAACTATTATACGTGTACATGGGACTGGGTCATACGACTATAATGCGGGGTCCAGGAGGCGCAGCCCCGGAAGCTTTTGGTTTTAGCTATACGTGAACTAAAGATGATGTCCATATTTAAAGGTAGTGTTGAGTATTTCCCAAAGTGCCCCCCGATATTTTTTTGTGAGATAATGAAAAACTGACTGTCACATTAGAAAGAACATACAATTTTAATGACAGAATAAACTTTATTTGATCAAAATCGGTTCAAAAACGGCTGAAATATCCATAAATATATTTTTATTCAAAATGTTTTTCACCGGCAATCACCGGGCGATATTTCGACTTTTTAGAAACATTTAAAAAAATGCTCAAAGACTACTTTGAAGAAAAAAAATCAGAATAGGTTCTTAAAAAGTCGTTGATGATATCTCTATTGAATCATTATTTTAATTCAAACATAATAAAGAAACTGACCATAAATATATTGTGATTAAAAGAAGGCAAAGAAAATGGGATTCCAACGGGATCGACAAACATGGTTTCGTTTTTTACACATTTTGCTTGGTTTTACGACTCTGATTGAATTCATATTTTCACACATGCCGAATAATATATCAACAATAGTTCCCAAGCAGAAAGAACCGTTCATCAAGCACTTTTTGCACATTTTGTACAAAGTTACTAAGCCCCTTTAAATGCACAATTTTGTACGGAAAAGGCTCAAACAAATGATTTTTTAAATAGCGCCCTCTTGAGTTGTAACGGCTCTTTTTGAATGATAACAGGGGTTTTACTTAGTCGTTTGTAATTGTGTATACTTTTCGAGCATGGTGAAGTTATAACTATTACTTTGTATTATAATGGTGCAGGTTTTGGTTACTAAAGTTAAGTTTGACCAATACCCAACTATCCCTTTAAATATGAATATAGATAGATATTAAATAGTTAGATATATAGCTAGCTAAATTTTAGTGGGCATAGTAGAGTTCCTGAATACAACTATCATACGCGTAGGCCTACAGTGGACCAGGTCAAATTACTATAATGGGGGTCCAGAGAGTGTAGCAACCGGAAGTTTTTGGATTTGGGCAGATTAGCACTCTCAAGATGTGGTTAAAATTGTATCAACTTTCACATAATAAATGATAGGGGGCAATGTTCCTTTATTTTAATATTTTAATATATATTTTAATCCCAAATATTGGGGGGGGGGGGGGGGGTAATAACACTGCAATTCAGTTTATAGAGCGAATGTGACATTTTGTTTGTTGAATAATATACCATTATTACTTAGTGGCCACGCCACTTTTACCTACTATATCGATGAAAGGAAAGTAGTATACCTAGCTATAGGCTATATGATTGAAGCCATGCCAAACAAATGTGCATACTGCTTGTTTATTTCATAACATCTTGGAGTACATCTTTTTGCCTCATATCTCCCACATCTGTATAGTTTCACTAAAATCATTTTCATTTAAGTACAATCACACGGGTATAACAGTACACTAAGGGGTTCCTCAATCATTAGCATGTTATAATACACCAATCCCACCCCACCCTTCTCAGATTCTCAGATTATCCGATATGCCGGTTACGACGCCATAACTAACCAATTTTTACTTTGTAAAGAAGTTTTGCATAACTGAACAGGTCTACCATGCAGTATAAAGTGCATAAAACAAATGAATAAATATATATTATTGTCTCATTTTTATCTCTGGTATATATTTCCCTAATATTTCCCTAAAATATTTAAAGTGATAGTTGAGTATTGGTCAAACTTAACTTTAGTAACCCAAACCTGCACCATTACGGTACAAAGTAATAGTTTTAACTTCACCATGCTCGAAAAGTATACACAATTACAAACGACTAAGTAAAACCCCTGTTATCATTAAAAAAAGAGCCGTTACAACTCAAGAGGGCGCTATTTAAAAACAATCATTGGGTTTAGCATTTTTTCATACAAAATTGTGCATTTAATGTTTGGTAAAATAATGATTCAATAGAAATATCATCAACGACTTTTTAAAAACCTATTCTGATTTTTTTCAAAGTAGTCTTCGAGCATTTTTTGAAATTTTTCTAAAAAGTCTAAATATCGCCCGGTGATTGCCGGTGAAGAACATTTTAGACTAAAAATATATTTATGGATATTTCTGCCGTTTCTGAACCGATTTTGATCAAATAAAGTTTATTCTGTCATTAAAATTGTATGTTCTTTCGAATTTGACAGTCAGTTTTTCATTATCTCACCAAAAAAATATCGGGGAGCACTTCGGAAAATACCAATACTCAACACTACCTGTAATGCGAGGAAAGATTAGAACATATTATTGTAGGCCTATACTAAAATAGACAATGAAGTACCAACCCCCCCCCCCCCCAAAAAAAAAAAAAAAAAAAACAACAACAACATCACAATCACACAATCTTTCGGTTATGGTTTCAAATAAAGCATACACGCGATCGTATGAGTTAGCCTACTTTGCGGACTCGTATTACATTTGCAGTTATGATGCAATTGAAAGCAAGGAAATGCGAGTTTCGAAAGCAATCTAACTTAATCAAAGAAATAAATAGTCATCACGGTAATTGTCATTGCCCTGGAAGAGAACGAGCGGGATGGAAGGAGGGGGGGGGGGGGGGGGGGGGCGGGGAGGGGTAGGGACGAACACCACTAAATACCTCCAATGACTTAAACTAAAGCGACAAACACTCTAAATCCCCCGAAAAGCAACATCGACAACAACCTAGACTGAGGGATCGTAGGGGGTGGGGCGGGGCAAGAATGGCGAAGTTTGAATACCAATCAACGACGGGTCAGCTCGATGCCACTGAGTAGGCCTATGGTATCGGTTGCACGCATGGGCGTACCGAGGGGGGGGGGGGGGGGGGTGTTACAAATGACTGTGTTAGGTATTCAAACACATCACATCTATGCCACTGAATGAAGCTAAAAGACACCCCTAGAAACAATCCTGGGTTTGGCTATGGTTGCACGTATACAAAAACCACTTTCGCTTTAATGCATACATTTTACGCAGTTTCACTTTGACACATAACTCTGGTAAAGTGAAGATTGGTGATATAAACTAATAGATGAAGAGGAATGCAATCATACAATCTGTGTTAACTATTTAATGAACCGACTTACTTCCCTATACTTATATCTTCGTCTGTCATCATCTGGACCATGTATTCGAACACAATGGCCAATAGGAGTGCCACTAATTCCCATTCATGGTACGTGCTTTGCTTGGCTGTTGCCATAATATCTGGAACTCATGGTTTTGATCCCTATTGCACATCGATCATAAATGGATCTGATAAATCATGCACCATTGATTGCAAACTGGATGGAGGTTTGGCGAACAATACTATGGCCGTTTGGATGTACCCCAACCTGACCGTCATCTTCCAGTGTCGATCTGGGGAGCAGCCATGCAGTGGTGAAACAACTTGCTACAAAATGAACAGCATATTGAACAGACGTTCTTTTATTATAAAATACGAGCCGAAAGGTTGTCTACCAACCACGGGAGTCATATTTGCAATACAAGATTCTTCAGAAGGATCAACTTACTATCGAGTTACTGAAAACTTTATACATTCTTACAATGAATGTATTTCGATATATTCACAAATGGATCGTGTGTGTAATGCAACAACTAATCATACAGAAGAATCAACGAATTCACTTTGGAACAATGTCCCAAACTGGATGATACTGGGTTTTATAACTGCATTGCTGCTCTTTACTTCTAGTTCTTGCATATGTACATGCTTCATCGGATGTTGGCACTTGACCCACAAACCAAGACGAGCGCCAAGTGACAGACGATGTCGATCGTGCCAAGAACCGATGACAGAAAACAATATGCCTAGCCAGGTGAATGTCAACGTTGGTGGAGATGCAGCCGACGACAGATCTCAACGATTGGGACCAAGACGCGGCACCGAATTAATCGCACAGCAGCGCCCTTATGTCAACGCAGAACCACGAGGTGGAAATGTCCATTTGTCACAGAATCCTTGCCAGGCTGGTAATGGTTTGCCATCAGCAGAAGTCGCTTGGTTGCTGGAAAGCCTTGAAACAAGCGAGGATGTCGACACCCACACACGATCGACGTTGCCGATGTCCACTGTTGGTGTACGAGGAAGGAAACAAACACAAGTTACTCGTGACCAAGTAGAGCTTCATGGGATGAGCCAGGAACTTGATGTGTTGTGTCACCAACGTCATTATGCCAAACAACGCAGCCAGGTTTCATTTGACGTCAACCACGAAGAATCCCGGAGTAAAACATTACCTGCACAGTCCAGAGACATGTCTCTTGCTGCAGATTCAGCCGACATGTCTTCGTTCAAGAGAATTGGTGGAGTTGCGTGGGCGACAACGAAATCGTCAACGAGGAGGTCTTCCGATGGCCGAGAGAGGAGATTCGTGGAGGGCGATGATGACGAGGAAGGAGTCTGTCGTGGAACGAATGGGGAGTCGAAGCCAGATAGGCGAATGTATCGATCTCGCTCGACATCGGACTGTGATACGGATGGAAGTGAACCACATGAATATCAGTTGTTGAACATTATTTAAAACATCGTGACATAAACAAAGTAATGATAAGACAATGTATATATTTTCAATATGTTTTGCACATTCTAACTGGATCTAAGTTCTTGTATATTTTTAAGTGCTCATATATATAAAAAAAATTCTTCTTGTATAATTCCTGGTTTTGATAATCAAGCTCGTTTGTTTTAGATGTATTTAAGATAGGAACTATTATTATTCAGTTTCCATGCAGTTTTGCATAATTAGAGATGGATTATGGATAAGATAATTAGCACTGAAGTACGCTTCCCTATATCAATTGCTAAATATATCCTCTATCGTCTTGCTTTTGTATTGGTTCACTTTGGCCAAGCCACTTGTATTTATTACAAGGAAAGGGAAAGTTGTTACTGAAGTAGATGTGTTTTATTATTATATTCCACATACTAAGAATCTTGCTCTACGATTGGTAAAAAGTTAATCACGTGATGAAATATAGTTTCGCCCATTATTGATGGAAGAAGAAAAGTTCGTTACACTGTGTAGATATCTTGGGTGAAAGTGCGTTGCACTCACTAGATTGTCGGTAAAAGTGCGTTGTACTGTGTAGATATTCAATTGTTCGCGCGCAAGTACGCGTGCGCAGAAAGGTAGCGCGCTGATGCGCAACGTTTGCGCGCGGCTACGCTTAATAGACAATGGTATAAGCGTCTTTGACTTTTGTCATATATCTTGTTCATGTGCAGGATTGACGAAATTAAAATAAAAGACTCGATCAATTGCTCAATATTCCAAACTTTTTAGCCCTTTGTGTTAGTTATAGGTCGTTTGTGATCAAAATAATTGATGTGGAATATAAAGCAATTAATCACCTTTTGGTTTCAGGCGATGGCAAACTATCACTTCCTCGGCGATCTGAATGTATACGCTATCTTTCCTCAGCTTCGCTTCGGAAACATAGCTACATCCAGATCGCCTCGGAAGTGATAGTTTGTCCCATCACCTTCACCAACGGTAATTATTTGCTTATTATGCTTACATGTAGCCTGAATGTATCATGCCGACATTTGTTTTATATATATTGTATCAAGTAATGTTGAAGTTGTGCACATGCATATTTGTTACAGCTGTAACAAATATATTTGTATTTTTGTGAAATTATACAAGGTCATGGTAACTGATAACTATCAGTATTTTGTATTTGTATTTTTCTGAAATTATACAAGGTCATGGTAACTGATAACTATCAGTTACCATGACCTTGTATAATTTCACAAAAATACAAAGCATGATAATGGTAATCATCAGTGAAAAAAACAACACAGGGGCTCAGAGCAATTCAGCCCCCGAAATGCCAGAAAGAGCTACCCAAAATCATAAAAAGGTCCCGGTTAATTTGCATATACATTAGTTCAATACAAAACAAATTTTAGAGTGCTACTTTCATGCAGACGAGCTTTCAAAATAGCCCAAAGGTATTATAGTATTATCATCATGAATAGGTTGATTTAAATAATATGAAAACTACATTATAAGATACATATACGAACTTCTACCACCCAGTATGAAATCTAACTTATTCATTTTGAAAATATAAACTTGTAGCAGAGGAATTGCTCCCCAAACATTAGTGCGGGAAAACTGCGAAAAATAAATATTATTTTTTTCCCCTGGTAAACATTCTTTTAAAAATAAATACATGGCGGGTTTCCCAATTGCGTAAGCACCCATACAACCACACCCTTTAATTTGCCAATGAGTCGTAGCCTACCCTGTGACGCCATAAGTTAGCAATTTTATATCCATAGGACATATTTCTTTCTCAATGTATTTTTTATGTCTTTTTTATGTCTTTTTTATGGCACTGCAATTCAGCTTATAAAGCGAATGTGACATTTTGTTTGTTGAATAATATACAATTATTACTTAGTGGTCGCGCCACTTTTACTTACTATATCGATGAAAGGAAAGTAGTACACCTATATGAATGAAGCCATGCCAAACAAATGTGCATACTGTTTGTTTATTTTATGAAGTATAATTGGAGTACATCGTTCTGCCACATATCTCCCACATCTGTATAGTTTCACTAAATAATTTTCATTAAATTAAAATTATATACGGGTAATAATACACCAAAGAGTCATGAATAATTCACATGCATCCCACCCCACCCTTTTCACATATTATCCGATATGCCGATAAGTCGTATCATTTACCATGTGCCGCCATAATTAACCAATTTTAAATGTCCATGGCTTATTTGTTTTTCAATGTTAAAGGGATAGTTGAGTTTTGGTATAGAGGGCGCCACACAAAATAATTTTTTTGCAAGATAATGAAAACCTGAATGTCAAATTCGAAAGAGCATTCAATTTAATGACAGAATAAACTTTATTTGATAAAAATCGGTTCAGAAATGGCTGAAATATCCATAAACATATCAATTTGTAATAATTGTGTGGCCCCACAAATATTCGATGAATTTGAAACAGCCGTTAACAAATTAAAAAAATGCTTACTCTTTTTAAAAATGTACAAAAGAGGTTTTTGAATAGTTGTTGATTATCTAGCTATCTAATCACTATTCAAAACATCACATGCACAATATTTTATTTAAAATGGTTGAAACCGATGAGTGTTTAGAGAGCGCCCTCTTGAGTTCTGGGGAGTTATAATTATTAGTTTGTAAGGTAATGGTGCAGGTTTTGGTTACTTAAATTAAGTTCGACCAAAACTGTACTCTCTTTACCAAAACTCAACCATCCCTTTAATCTATATAGGGGAATACACGATAATATTGTTCTATCATAATCACTTTAAATATTTATTGAACCAAAATGATATCATACAATTTCAATTTCAACTGCAGGGCGCCTTTGTAAAGCAGTTTTGCATGACTGAACAGGCCTACCCTGCAGTATAAAATAAATAAAACAAATACATAAATGAGATATTATTGTCTCATCTTATCTCAAAAAATAAAACAACAACATCACAATCACATAATCTTTCGGTTATGGTTTCAAATAAAACATACACGCGATCGTATAATGATTCAGTTATGAGTTAGACTACTTTGCGGAATCGTATTACATTTGTGGTTATGATGCAATTGAAATCAAGGAAATGCGAGTGTCGAAAGCAATCTAACTTAATCAAAGAAATAAATAGTAATCACGGTAATTGTCATTGCCCTGGAAGAGGACGAGAGGGATGGAAGGAGGGGTGGTGGAGGGGGGGGGGGGGGGTAGGGATGAACACCACTAAATACCTCCAATGACTTAAACTAGTGACAAACACCCTAAATCCCCTAAAAGCAACATCAACAACAATCTATAGTGAGGGATCGTACGGGGCTAGGGCCGGGGGGTGGGGGGGGGGGGGGGGCAATAATGGCGAAGTTGGGATGCCAATCAACGACGGGTCAGCTCGATGCCACTGAATTTGGTAATTTTGTAGTTGCACGCATGGGCGTACCAGGGGGGGGGGGGGGGTGTTTGGTGTGTTAAAAATGACCGTGTTAGGTATTCAAACACATCACAACTATATACGCCACTGAATGAAGCTAAAGGACACCCCTTGAACAAATCCTGGGTTCGGCTATGGTTGCACGTAACACATACCACTTTCACTTGAATGCATATAGTTTCACTTTGACACATAACTCTGGTAAAGTGACGATTGATGATATAAACTAATAGATGAAGAGGAATTCAATCATACAATCTGAGTTAACTGAATCGACTTACTTCCCTATACTTATATCTTCGTCTGTTATCATCTGGACCATGTATTAGAACAAAATGGCCAGGAGGAGTGCCACTAATTCCCATTATTCATGGTACGTGCTTTGCTTGGCTGTTGCCATACTATCTGGAACTCATGGGTTTGATCCCTACTGCTCATCGGTCATAAATGGATCTGATAAATCATGCACCATTGATTGCAGACTGGATGGAGGTTTGGAGAACAATACTATGGCCGTTTGGATGTACTCCAACTTGACCGCCATCTTTCGGTGTCGAAGGCAGCCATGCATTGATGAAACGGCTCGCTACAAACTGAACAGCATATTGAATAGACATGTTTTTATTATAAAATACGAGCCGAAAATTAGTTTACCAACCACGGGAGTCATCTTTGAAATACAAGATTCATCAGGAGTGTACAATGAATGTATTTCGATATATTCACTAATGCTAATGGATGCTGTGTGTGATAATACTACAATCAACACAATCCCAAATAATGCAACAACAAATAATGCAGATGAATCAACGAATTCATTTTGGAACAAAGTCCCAAGCTGGATGGTACTGGGGCTTATTGCTGCACTACTTCTCTTTACTTTTAGTTCTTGCATATGTACATGCTTCATCGGATGTTGGCACCTGACCCACAAACCAAGACAAACGCCAAGTGACAGAAGATGTCGTTCGTGCCAAGAACCGATGACTGATAGCAATATGCCTAGCCAGGTGAATGCCAACGTTGGTGGAGATGCAGCAGACGACATATCTCAACGGTTGGGACCAAGACACGGCACCGAATTAATCGCACAGCAACACCAAGGTTATGTCAACGCAGAACCACGAGGCGGAAATGTCCATTTGTCACAGAATCCTTGCCAGGCTGGTACTGGTTTGCCATCAGCGGAAGTCTCTTGGTTGCTGGAAAGCCTTGAAACCAGTGAGGATGTCGACACCCAGACACGATCGACGTTGCCGATGTCCGCTGTTGGTGGACGGGGAAGGAAACAAACACAAGTTAATCGGGACCATGTAGAGCTTCATGGGATGAGCAAGGAGTGTCACGAACGTCCCTATGGCAAACAACGCAGCCAGGTTTCCTACGATGTCAACCACGAACAATCCCGGAGTAAAACATTACCTGCACAGTCCAGAGACATGTCTCTTGCTGCAGCTTCAGCCGACGTGTCTTCGTTCAAGAGAATCGGTTCAGTTGCGTGGGCGACAACGGAATCGTCAACGAGGAGGTCTTCCTATGGCCGAGAGAGGAGATTCGTGGAGGGCGATGATGGCGAGGACAGAGTCTGTCGTGGAACGAATGGGGAGTCGGAGCCAGATTGCTCGACATTGGACAGTGATACGAATGAAAGTGAAGTACATGAATATCAATTGATGAACATTATTTAAAACATAGTGACATTAAGAAACTAATGATAAGTAATTGCATTGTCTTGTTTGGCTTTGCACATTCTAACTGGATCTAAGTTATTGTGTATTTTTAAGCGTTCATATAACATGTGTTTTCCTATAATTCCTGGTTTTTATAATCGAAGTCGTTCGTTTTTAGATGTATTTACGATAAGAACTCTTATAATTCAGTTTCCATTCAGATTTCCATAATTAGAGATGTATTATGGATAAGATTAGCACTGAAGTACGCCTATGTACTATATTACATTAGTAAGCAAATAATTACCGTTGGTGAAGGCAATGGCACAATCTATCACTTCCGAGGCAATCTGGATGTAGCTATCTTTCCGAAGCGAAGCTGAGGAAAGATAGCGTATACATTCAGATTGCCGAGGAAGTGATAGATTGTGCCATTGCCTGAAACCAAAAGGTGATTATTTGCTTTATATTCTACATTGGAAACATTTCACTGGTAGCTAGGTCTACGAGAAAGACAACTTAAACTGCTTATAATGTCTAGGCCTAGTTCTAACACTAACACTACAGTTACCGGTACTAGACTTTGATCTACTTACCAACAATGGCTATTCCAATTGTTTAACTCCATGACAATTCCATAGCCTAAGGCTATAGGCTAGCACTTGGGTCTATATCAAATGAAAGTGAACTCCAACTCCAAGTCAGACTCCAAGAAAATTGTAATCAATGATGATGAAACACTAAAACAGTTCATAAGTCAACGTTCTAAAGTCTAAACGTCAGAGTCATGGCAAGCGGTGTACGCGTTACGATGCATAATACAGTGCAAAGTACGCATTACATGCATTTGTAATTCGCGCAACACACACATCCGCGGTTGCATTGAATTGACCGTGCAGTGGTGTGGCTATTCAAATCCCGTATTAAATGAAGCAGACCTACCGTACCCGGGTACCTACCTACAATACAACGGCAGTGTTGGAGTCATACTTCTATGGTCTGCTGAATAGTGCGGAATTTGAATACACACTCTCCACAGCAATTCAATGCAACCGCGCGCATAGAGTTATCGCGCCACTTATTGGTATTCAATTCAATGCAACCGCGGAGTGTAGATAGTACTTTTTATCTAGTGAGTGCAATGCACTTTCACCCAAGATATCTACAGAGTGTAACGAATGGGCGAAACTATATTTCATCACGTGATTAACTTTTGACCAATCGTAGAGCAAGATTCTTAGTATGTGGAATATAATAAATGATATATCTATCTCATATGGTCTTGCTTTTGTATTAGTTCACTTTGGCCACGCCACTTGTATGTACTATAAACGACGAAAAGGAAAGCTGTTAAACACATCTATTAGCACATGCTATTGAAGTAGGCGTGTTTTTATTATTATGCTGTACATGTAGTCTCTTTGAATGATGCCGATATTTGTTTAATATTTGTATATTGTATCAAGTAATGTTGAAGTTGTACACATGCATATCTGCTACAGCTGTAGTTATCAGTTACCATGACCTTGCTTAATAATTTACAAAATCAAAAAGATAATGGTAATCATCAGTGAACATAATATACATGGGCTCAGGGCAATTTAGCCCCGAAATGCTAAAAAGAGCCCAAAAATCATAAATAGGCCCTGATAAATTTACATATACATTAGTTTAATGCAAAACAAATTTAAGAGTGCTATTTCTATGCAGACGAGCTTTCAAAGTAGGCCCAGAAAAATAAATGTTATATCTCCTGGTAAACATTATTTTTAAAATAAATACATGGCGGGTTTCCCCCGTTGCGTAAGCACACACCAACCCATCTTCAATATGCCAATGAGTCGTACCCTGTGACGCCATAAGTTAGCAATTTTATACCCAGAATTGAATTTTTTCAATGTATTTGTAAGTATTAGGGGGAATAATTAAAAGGTGTTATTCTACTATCATCATTAAAAGGTTGATTGAAGTAATATGAAAACTGTATCACAGATACATGTAAAAACTTCTACCAACCAATATGAAATCTAACTTATCCATTTTGAAAATATGAACTTGTAGGAGAGGAATTGCTCCCCAAACATTAGTGCGGGAAAACTGCGAAAAATAAATGTTATTGTTTTCCCTGGGTAACATTATTTTAAAAATAAATACATGGCGGGTTTCCCAATTGCGTAAGCAACCACACACCCTCTTAAATATGCTATACCCTGTGACGCCATAAGTTAGCCATTTTATATCCATATGACATATTTCTTTCTTAATGTCTTTTTAATGTATTTGTTATGCCACTGCAATTCAGCTTATAAAGCGAATGTGACATTTTGTTTGTTGAATAATATACTATTATTACTTAGTGGCCACGCCAATTTTACTTACTATATCGATGAAAAGAAAGTAGTATACCTATAGCTATATGATTGAAGCCATGATGCCAAACAAATGTGCATACTGCTTGTTTATTTCATGAAGTATAATTGGAGTGCATCGTTCTGCCACATATCTCCCACATCTGTATAGTTTCACTAAATAATTTTCATTAAATTAAAATTATATACCGGTAACAATACACCAAGGAGTCCTGAATAATTCACATGCATCCCACCCCACCCTTCTCACATATTTTTCGATATGCCGATAAGTCGTTGCATTTACCATGTGACGCCATACATAAACAATTTAAAATGTCCATGGCTTATTTGTTTTAAAATATTAAAGGGATAGCTGAGTTTTGGTATAGAGGGCGCCACACAAAATACATTTTTTTGCGAGATAATATAAAACTGAGTGTCAAATTCGAAAGAGCATATAATGTTAATGACAGAGGGAACTTTATTTGATCAAAATCGGTTCAGAAATGGCTGAAATATCCATAAACATATCAATTTGTAATAATTGTGGGGCCCCACAATTATTCGATAAATTTGAACCAGCCGTTAACAAATTTAACAAATGCTTACTCTTTTCAAAAATTTACAAAAGAGGTTTTTGAATAGTTGTTGATTATCTAGCTATCTAATCACTATTTCAACAAAACATCACATGCTCTTTTTGAACGATAACAGGCTTTTTACTTAGTCATTTGTAATATTGTATTCCATTCGAGCATGGGGGAGTTCTAATTATTAGTTTGTAACGTAATGGTGCAGGTTTTGGTTACTAAAATTAAGTTCGACCAAAACTGTATATACTCTCTTTACCAAAACTCAACTATCCCTTTAATCTATATAGGGGAATACACCATAATATTGTTCTATCATAATCACTTTAAATATTTATTGAACCGATATGATATCATACAATTTCAATTTTAACTGCAGGGCGCCTTTGTAAAGCAGTTTTGCATAACTGAACAGGCCCACCCTGCAGTATAAAATAAATAAAACAAATAAATAAATACATAACTAAATAAATAGGATATTATTGTCTCATCTTATCTAAACAAATAAAATATAAGTATTTCCCTTAAAGTGATACCTGTAAAGTGTCAGATATTGCACAAAATGACATTTGAGACTTCAATCCTATATCAATATCATTGTAAAATACAATTCAAAGATTTGTGAAAGTTTGAAAGAAAACGATCACTGTTTACCTAGTGAAAAAAACGAATATTGAGTTCATATTTTATCACCGGATACTGATGGCCTGCCGTATATTTGTTGCAGTAATAATCATCCGTTTGACGATATTCGCACCCGTGTATGTTTACAGACGGTACAGAATTCATGGAATTTGCGCGCGCTCGGCTCAAAGTTCAGTCGGGTCGGGAAGTTTTCGCACGCGCGCTAGCCGGACGTGTTCAGCTACGACAATTGTACTTTATTTGAAAAGCGTTTGCTAACGCTTTTCAAATAAAAGATTTCAATGATAATTATCTTCATACTAAAGGGATATTTGAAAAAAATCTAACCCTATTTTTATTCTTCTCTTACCATAAGCTAAACAACACGGTAGAAGATAAACGAGGAAGGTCCAAAACAAAATCGTGGAATTAGACACTTTACAGGCATGCCTTTAATATCTAATGCGAGGAAAGATTCGAATATGTTATTTTATGCCTACTAAAAAAGACAATAAAGTAAAAAAAAAAAACCATCACAATCACATGATCTTTCGGTTATGGTTTCAAATAAAGCATACACGGGATCGCATACTAAATTAGTAATGATTCAGTTATGAGTTAGCCTACTTTGCGCAATCGTATTACATATTTGCGGTCATGATGCAATTGAAAGCAAGGAAATGCGAGTTTCGAAAGCAATCTGACTTAATTCATGAAAGAAATAGTATTCACGGTAATTGTTATTGCTCTGGAAGAGAACGAGAAGGATGGAAGGAGGGGGTGGGGGGGGGGGGGGGGGGGGTAGGGGTACGGGCGAACACCACTAAATACCTCCAATGACTAAAGCGACAAACACCCTAAATCCCCCTAAAAGCAACATCAACAACAACCTAGAGTGAGGTATCGTAGGGGGTGGGGGCGGGGGTCAAGAATGGCGCAGTTTGAATGCCAATCAACGACGGGTCAGCTCGATGCCACTGAGAATGGTAGTTGCACGCATGGGCGTACCGAGGGGGGGGGGGGGGGGGGTTGGTGTGTTAAACATTACTGTGTTAGGCAGGGGCTTTTTGCTAAGGGGAGGGGGGGGGGGTTGACCCAATGACGATGCGGATACTGTGTGGGTCTGGACACATGATGGCGTTTTGCTATGCACATCACATTTTCACTTGGCAGCTCCCCTGTAGATCCGTGTAGATCCGCCACTGTTAGGTATTCAAACACATCGCAACTACGCCACTGAATGAAGCTAAAAGACACCCCTACAAACAATCCTGGGTTCGGCTATGGTTGCACGTATACCACTTTCACTTCAATGCATACATTTTACGCAGTTTCACTTTGACACATAAATCTCGTAAAGTAACGATTGATGATATCAACTAATATATAGATGAAGAAGAATTCAATCTGTTGAACTGTTAACTCTTCATGAACCGTCTCTCTTCCTTATCTTCTTCTTTCATTAACTTGACCATGTATTAATACAAAATGGCCATTAGGAATATTTCTTCCCATTGCCATATGTATTCATGGTACGTGATTTGCTTTGCTGTCGCCTTTTTATCTGGAACTCATGGTCTCGATCCCTACTGCACATCGATCACAAATGGAGCTGATAAATCGTGTAACATTGACTGCAGACTGGGTGGAGATTTGGAGAACAATACTATGGCCGTTTGGATGTATTCCAACAAGACCGTCATCTTCCGGTGTCGATATGGGGAGCTACCATGCAGTGATGAAACAATTCGCTACAAAATGCACAGCATATTAGAGAGATATGTTTTCATGATAAAATATGATCCAACAATTTGCCTACCAACCAAGGGATTAATCTTCGCAATAGAAGATTTTCCAGGAGGATCATCTAAATATCAAGTCATTGAAGACTTTGAACATTCTTACCATGAATGTATTTCGATATATTCACAAATGGGTGTTGTAAGTAACTCTCCGACAAACAAAGCAATTCAAAATAATGCAACAATACTGCATTCATTTGTGGACAATGTCCCAAACTGGATGGTACTGGGGTTTATTTCTGCACTGCTTCTCTTTACGTTTAGTTCTTGCGTATGTACATGCTTCATCGGATGTTGGCACCTGACCCACAAACCAAGACAAACGCCAAGTGACAGAAGATGTCGTTCGTGCCAAGAACCGATGCCAGATAGCAATATGCCTAGTAAGGTGAATGTCGATGTTAGTGGAGATTCAGCCGACGACAGATCTCAACGATTGGGACCAAGACGCGGCACCGAATTAATCGCACAACAGCACCATAATTGTGTCAACGCAGAACCACGAGGTGGAAATGTCCATTTGTCACAGAATCCTTGCCAGGCTGGTAATGGTTTGCCATCAGCGGAAGTCTCTTGGTTGCTGGAAAGCCTTGAAACCAGCGAGGATGTCGACACCCAGACACGATCGACGTTGCCGATGTCCGCTGTTGGTGGACGGGGAAGGAAACAAACACAAGCTAATCGCGACCATGTACAGCTTCATGGGATGAGCCAGGAACTTGATGTGTTGGGTCACCAACGTCCTTATACCAAACAACGCAGCCAGGTTTCCTTTGACATCAACCACGAAGAATCCCGGAGTAAAACATTACCTGCACAGTCCAGAGACATGTGTCTTGCTGCAGCTTCAGCCGACATGTCTTCGTTCAAGAGAATCGGTGCAGTTGCGTGGGCGACAACGGAATCGTCAACGAGGAGGTCTTCCGATGGCCGAGAGAGGAGATTCGTGGAGGGCGATGATGACGAGGAAGGAGTCTGTCGTGGAACGAATGGGGAGTCGAAGCCAGATAGGCGAATGTATCGATCTCGCTCGACATCGGACTGTGATACGGATGGAAGTGAACCACAAGAATATCAGTTGTTGAACATTATATAAACATCGTAACATAAACAAAGTAATGATAAGACAATGTATATATTTTCAATATGTTTTGCACTTTCTAACTGGATCTAAGTTTTTGTGTATTTTTAAGCGTTCATATTACATTTGTTTTTTTATAATTCCTGGTTTTGATAATCAAGCTCCTTCGTTTTTAAATGTATTTAAGATAGGATCTCTTATTATTCAGTTTCCATGCAGTTTTGCATACTTGGATTATGGATAAGATAATTAGCACTGAAGTACGCTTCCCTATATCAATTGCTAAATATATCCTCTATCGTTTTGCTTTTGTATTGGTTCACTTTGGCCAAGCCCCTTGTATTTATTACAACGAAAGGGAAAGTTGTTAAACAAAACTTTTCTATAAGCACATGCTACTGAACAAGGGCGTCGATTTCTTCTCGCCATTGGGGGGGATGATTCGTCATTTTGACCATCTCTGGCGAGGGAGCGAAGCGACAACCCAGCAGCGTGCCCGGGTTTTTTATGGCTGGGGGGGGGGGGGGGGGGGGGGGGGGGGGGGGGGGGGGGGCAAAGCTTTTGAATTCAGCTGTTTAGAAATTGGAAGATTATTAAGTTCACATTGCAAGCATCATGTTATGAGCTGGGCTTTGTCCAATATGAACTTTAGCGTGATAGATACATATATTGCAAGCATTCTGATGGAACCCTGAATAGCATCAGCCATGGGATACCCACATTGGGAAGCTTATTGGGGGTCCAGGGGGCGGAGCCCCCGGAAGCTTTGGGATTTGTAATATCCAGATAAAAAGATGTTGTCTATATGTAAATAGAGGGCACTGTCCAAGTATGTATGCATTTTAGCCTGATAGATAAATACTGTCGATTGCAATCATCCTGATGGAACCCTGAATAGAATAAGTCAAGAGATACCCACATTGGAAAGCGTATTGGGGGATTTGTAATATCCAGAAATACAATTAACTATTGCATAGTTAGCTCAATTTTAGTGAGCGAAGCGCAAACGCACAGTGGACCAGGATCACTGGGTACTGGGTACTGGGTAAAATAACCTTAATGGGGGTTTCAGGGGTGCAGCCCCGAAAGATTTTGGATTTGGGCAGTTTAGCATTATCAAAAAGTGGTTTAAAGAAGACTATATAGTAACAACTCCATTAATGAGAGGGGGCAATGCTCCTTAATTTTAATGTTATTATATATTTTTGAACCCCAAATATTGGGGGGGGGGGGGGGGGGGATGATAATACAGGCCATCCCCCACCTGAAATATTGGGGGGGGGGATATATCCCCCCATCCCCCCCGTGATCGACGCCCCTGCTACTGAAGTAGACGTGTGTTATTATTATGCATACATGTAGTCTGAATGAATCATGCCCACATTTGTTATATATTTGTATATTGTATCAAGTAATGTTGAAGTTGTACACATGCATATCTGCTACAGCTGTAGTTATCAGTTACCATGACCTTGCTTAAAATGAAAAGCTTGATAATGGTAATCATCAGTGAACAAATACACAGGGGCTCAGAGCAATTTAGCCCCGAAATGCCAGGAAGAGCCCCCGAAATCATTATAAGGCCCTGATAAATGTACATATATATACAGTAGTTCAATGCAAAACAAATTTAAGACTGCTATTTTCATGCAGTCGAGCTTTCAAAATAGCCCAAAAGGTATTATCAGTATTATCATCATGAATAGGTTGATTTAAATACTATGAAAACTATATTATAAGATACATATACAAAATTCTACCACCCAGTATGAAATCTAACTTATTCATTTTGAAAATATAAACTTGTAGCAGAGGAATTGCTCCCCAAACATTAGTGCGGGAAAACTGCGAAAAATAAATGTTATTTTTTTCCCTGGGTAACATTATTTTAAAAATAAATACATGGCGGGTTTCCCAATTGCGTAAGCAACCACCCACCCTCTTAAATGTGCCAATGATACGTACCCTGTGACGCCATAAGTTAGCCATTTTATATCCATATGACATATTTCTTTCTTAATGTCTTTTTAATGTATTTTTTATGCCACTGCAATTCAGCTTATAAAGCGAATGTGACATTTTGTTTGTTGAATAATATACTATTATTACTTAGTGGCCACGCCATCTTTTCTTACTATATCGATGAAAAGAAAGTAGTATACCTAGCTATAGGCTATATGATTGAAGCCATGCCAAACAAATGTGCATACTGCTTGTTTATTTTATGAAGTATAATTGGAGTACATCGTTCTGCCACATATCTCCCACATCTGTATAGTTTCGCTAAATAATTTTCAATAAATTAAAATTATATACAGGTCACAATACACTGAGTACTGAATAATTCACATGCATCCCACCCCACCCTTCTCACATATTATCCGATATGCTGATAAGTCGTAGCATTTAAGTACCATGTGAAGCCATAATTAACCAATTTTAAATGTCCATGGCTTATTTGTTTTTCAATGTTAATCTATAGGGGGAATACACCATAATATTGTTCTATCATAATAATCCCTTTAAATATTTATTGAACCGATATGATATTATAGAATTTCAATTTCAACTGCAGGGCGCCTTTGTAAAGCAGTTTTGCATAACTGAACAGGCCTACCCTGCAGTATAAAATAAATAAAACAAATAAATAAATAAATAAATAAATAAACAAATAAGATATTATTGTCTCATCTTATAATGCGAGGAAAGATTCGAATATATTATTTAAGGCCTACTAACCCAAAAAACAAAATCACAATCACATAATATTTCGGTTATGGTTTCAATTAAGCATACACGCGATCGTACTTTGCGGAATCGTATTACATATTTGCGGTCATGATGCAATTGAAAGCAAGGAAATGCGAGTTTCGAAAGCAATCCGACTTAATCAAAGAATAAATAAATAGTAATCACGGTAATTGTCATTGTTCTGGAAGAGAACGAGGGGGGTGGAAGGAGGGGTTGGGGTACTGGGCGAACACCACTATATACATCCAATGACTTAAACTAGCGACAACACCCTAAATCCCCTAAAAGCAACATCAACAACAACCTAGAGTGAGGGGTCGTAGGGGATGGGGCGGGACGGGGGGGGGGGGGGGGGCAATAATGGCGAAGTTTGAATGCCAATCAACGATGGCCCAGCTCGATGCCATTTATTATGGTAGTTGCACACATAGGCATACCAAGGGGGGGGGGGGGGGGGGGGTTGTTTGGTGTGTTACAAATTACTGCGTTAGGTATTCAAACACATCACAGCTACGCCACTGAATGAAGCTAACACACACCCCTTGAAAACATCCTGGGTACGGCTATATGGTTGCACTGTATACAAATACCACTTTCACTTCAAGAATGCATACATTTTACGCAGTTTCACTTTGACACATAACTCTGGTAAAGTAACGATTGATGATATAAACTAATAGATGAAGAGGAATTCAATCATACAATCTGAGTACTTACTTCCCTATACTTATATCGACTTATATCTTCGTCTGGACCATTTATAAGAACGAAATGGCCATTATGAATGTTTCCTCACATTACCGTATTTTTTCATGGTACGTTATTTGCTTTCCTGTCGCCTTTTTATCTGGGATTCAAGGTCTTGATCCCTCCTGCACATCGATCACAAATGGATCTAATACATCGTGTAACATTGACTGCAGACTGGGTGGAGATTTGGAGAACAATACAATGGCCGTTTGGATGTACCCCAACAAGACCGTCATCTTCCGGTGTCGATCTGGGGAGCAACCATGCAGTGATGAAACAACTCGCTACAAAATTCACAGCATAATAGACAGATACGTTTTCATGATAAAACATGAACCGACAGTCTGTCTAACCACGGAATTAATCTTCGCAATAGAATATTTGCCAGGAGGATCAACTAACTATCAAGTCATTGAAGACTTTAAACAAGCTTACAGTGAATGTCTTTCGATATCTTCATTAAGATGTTTTGTGTGTGACAATACTACAATCAACGCAATCCAAAAAAATGCAACAACAAATAATGCAGAAGAATCAACGATTTCATTTTGGAACAATGTCCCAAACTGGATGATACTGGGTTTTATAACTGCACTACTTCTCTTTACTTTTAGTTCTTGCGTATGTACATGCTTCATCGGATGTTGGCACTTGACCCACAAACCAAGACAACCGCAAAGGGACAGAAGATGTCGTTCGCTCCAAGAAACGATGCCAGATAACAATATGCCTAGCCAGGTGAATATCAATGTTGGTGGAGATTCAGCCGACGACAGATCCCAACGATTGGGACCAAGACGCGACACACAATTGATCGCACAGCAACACCAAGGTTATGTCAACGCAGAACCACGAGGCGGAAATGTCCATTTGTCACAGAATCCTTGCCAGGCTGGTAATGGTTTGCCATCAGCGGAAGTCTCTTGGTTGCTGGAAAGCCTTGAAACGAGCGAGGATGTCGACACCCAGACACGATCGACGTTGCCGATGTCCGCTGTTGGTGGACTGGGAAGGAAACAAACACAAATTAAGCGCGACCATGTAGAGCTTCATGGGATGAGCAAGGAGTGTCACCAACGTCCCTATGGCAAACAACGCAGCCAGGTTTCCTATGATGTCAACCACGAAAAATCCCGGAGTAAAACATTACCTACACAGTCCAGAGACATGCCTCTTACTTCCGCTTCAGCCGACATGTCTTCGTTCAAGAGAATCGGTTCAGTTGCGTGGGCGACAACGGAATCGTCAACGAGGAGGTCTTCCGATGGCCGAGAGAGGAGATTCGTGGAGGGCGATGAAGACGAGGACAGAGTCTGTCGTGGAACGAATGGGGAGTCGGAGCCAGATTGCTCGACATCGGACAGTGATACGAATGAAAGTGAAGTACATGAATATCAATTGATGAACATTATTTAAAACATAGTGACATTAAGAAACTAATGATAAGTAATTGCATTGTCTTGTTTGGCTTTGCACATTCTAACTGGATCTATGTTATTGTGTATTTTTAAGCGTTCATATAACATGTGTTTTCCTATAATTCCTGGTTTTTATAATCGAAGTCGTTCGTTTTTAGATGTATTTACGATAAGAACTCTTATAATTCAGTTTCCATTCAGATTTCCATAATTAGAGATGTATTATGGATAAGATTAGCACTGAAGTACGCCTATGTACTATATTACATTAGTAAATGATATATCTATCTCATATGGTCTTGCTTTTGTATTAGTTCACTTTGGCCACGCCACTTGTATGTACTATAAACGACGAAAAGGAAAGCTGTTAAACACATCTATTAGCACATGCTATTGAAGTAGGCGTGTTTTTATTATTATGCTGTACATGTAGTCTCTTTGAATGATGCCGATATTTGTTTAATATTTGTATATTGTATCAAGTAATGTTGAAGTTGTACACATGCATATCTGCTACAGCTGTAGTTATCAGTTACCATGACCTTGCTTAATAATTTTACAAAATCAAAAAGATAATGGTAATCATCAGTGAACATAATACACATGGGCTCAGGGCAATTTAGCCCCGAAATGTTAAAAAGAGCCCCCAAAAAATCATAAATAGGCCCTGGTTAATTTACATATACATTGGTTTAATGCAAAACAAATTTAAGAGTGCTATTTTTATGCAGGCGAGCTTTCAAAGTAGCCCCGAACAATTATTTCTCCTGGTAAACATTATTTTTAAAAGAAATACATGGCGGGCCGGGTTTCCCCATTGCGTAAGCACACACCAACCCATCTTCAATATGCCAATGAGTCGTACCCTTGTGACGCCATAAGTTAGCCATTTTATACCCAAAAGGAATTGATTTTTTCAATGCATTTGTAATTATTAGGGGGAATAATTAAAAGATGTTATTCTACTACATGCATCATCATTAAAAGGTTGATTGAAATAATATGAAAACTGTATTAAAGATACATGTCAAAACTTCTACTAACCAATATGAAATTTAACTTATTAATTTCGAAAATATAAACTTGTAGCAGAGGAATTGCTCCCCAAACATTAGTGCGGGAAAACTGCGAAAAATAAATGTTATTTTTTCCCTCGTAAACATTCTTTTAAAAATAAATACATGGCGGGTTTCCCAATTGCGTAAGCACCCAATATAGGGGAATAATTATAAGGTATTATTCTATTATCATCATTGATAGTTTGATTGAAATAATATTTAAAAAACTATATTACGAGATAAAAACCTTTACCAAACAATATGAAATCTAACTTATTCATTTTGAAAATATAAACATTGATGCGGGAACAGTTTCGAAAATGTTTATAATCTTATCATATTTTAGGTCTATACAAGAGTAGACAATTAAACATAAGACAGACGTATTGAGAAAACAACATAACGAGATATTGATATTCGGTTATGTTTCAAGATAAGGCATCACGCAAACCTATTATTCAGGTATGTTGAAAGTAAGATAAATTACTTTGCGCGATGTTACCATTTTTCAGTTATGATCCCATTGAAAACTATAAATAGGAAACACGGGTTTCGAAAACAATCCGGTTAAATTATCAAAAATAAAATCCTGATAATCAAGGCAAGTGCCATTGCTCTGCAAGTCTGAGTGGATAGGGGGGGGGGGGGGGGGGGAGGACGTGACACCATGCACTGCTTCCAATTTTTAACTGGTGGAGCGGCAAACAAGATCCCTCAAAATAACACCAACATGAACAATATGCCTAGAACGAGGGAGGGGGTGGGGGTGTTGAGGCAATAATGGCTACATTTAAATATCATGGTAGCCCCAATCCAATACAGGTTTCTACGCCTCTGATAATGGTAGATGTACAAATAAGGAAATATACAAATACTGCTTTCACTTGATCGATCAGCTTATCTATCATGTCTATACGCAGTTTCACTTCACCTTCATCTTGTAAAGTAACGATTGATGATATAAACCAATAGATGAATAGGAATGCAATCATACAATCTGGGCTAACTCTTCATGAACCGTCTCGCTTCCTTATCTTCTTCTTTCATCAACTGGACCATGTATTAGAACAAAATGGCCAGTAGGAGTGTCACTAACAATAATTCCCATTATTCATGGTACATGCTTTGCTTGGCTGTCGCCTTATTATCTGGAACTCATGGTCTTGATCCCTACTGCACATCGCTCATAAATGATGAATCGTGTAACATTGATTGCAGACTGGATGGGGGATTGGCGAACAATACAATGGCCGTTTGGATGTACCCCAACAAGACCGTCATCTTTCAGTGTCGATCCGGCGAGCAACTATGCAGTGGTGAAACAGCTCGCTATAAAATGCACATCGTATTGACAAGATACGTTTTCATGATAAAACATGAACCGACAGTCTGTCTAACCACGGATTTAATCTTCGCAATAAAAGATTTGCCAGGAGGATTAACCAACTATCAAGTCATTGAAGACTTTAAACAAGCTTACA
>JBAMJV010001050.1:92500-94061 GCA_037951105.1 Echinarachnius parma | reverse complement strand
CTGCACTAAGACAAGCTAGGAGAAATGACAAAATGGTGATCTATAGCGAGATTGATGAGGATAAATACAACGTTCTCTTTGCGGGAAAGAGAGGGGCGACTACCACGTGTACATCGTTGCAGACCAGGTGTTATCAACAAGTAGAAGATCACCCATAGAACCTGCATCCGGATACAAAGAACTAATTGATCCTGGACGTCGAGATGTGGACAACAAGGGCCAAGGAGACATTGCCCGATCCAACAACGTGATATCATCAAGTGAAAGGGGCGTCCCAAGATCCATCGTCCGGCTACCAAGCTCTCTGGATCTTGGACATCAGGATGTGTGCAACCAGGACCAAAGAGTCGTTGCCAGGTCAAAACAAGTGATATCATCAAGTGGACGATCGTCCCAAGATCCATCATCCGGTTACCAAGCACTGAACCTGGACAATTGAACCTGGACAGCATATCACGTGCAAGCAGGGCCAAGGAGTCCATGCCGGGTCCAGTGAAGTGATATCATCCAACGGAAGTTCGTCCCAAGATTCATCATCCGGCTACCAAGCCCCTCCCTGAAACGTGGCGATCAGAATGTAAGCAACCAGGACCCAGGAGCTATTCCCAAAGACAACAAAGTGATATCATCAAGAGGACGTTCTGATCACATGGTTAGACGATCCGTCAGACGGGCTAGGAGCGCAACAGTAACCATCAGGCGCTTTTTGAAGCCGGACATCATAGCATGTCTATCCAAGACCCAGGTGTACCTACCAAGTTAGACATGATGAAGAAAGACTTCGCCATCTCTGATGTCGAGAGGGGTGATGAATACCAAGCTCTGCATTGGATGATTCATCATATACCGCCCTCTGTCTGAAACCATATTCACAGATCCACCCACCAGAAGGGAACGATTCGTACCAAGCTCTACGTTATCATGGTAGAAACCATCCCGAATACGCGATCCTGGAACCCCCAAACAATAGTAGATACCAAACGGATAACAAGAGTTTGTATCAAAGCTCTTCGTTTGGATAGAAATGACCCTGAATACACAGTTCTGGAAGCCGAAACGTACAACATTGATCTCGAGAAATCGGAAAGCAAGGATTCGTTCGAAGACCAAGTTCTATGTGCGGCAAGAACGACCCTGACTATGCGATCTTAGAACCAGATGGCGACGAAAGCGATGACTCAATGAGCCCATCGAAAATGGATCCCGAATACACTACCTTGGAACCAGAGGAGAACCAATTGATGATGATGATCATGGGAACCCACACAAGACTTTGTCTAGTGGATGCAGCGAATACCAGCAACCATTGACGAAAGAGTCCAGGGCCACTGATATAGGGACTCCAATAGTAAGATGTTCGTGGGGCTAATGATATAAATAGTCTTGATCAGGATGTGTCTGAGGGTAGCCTACCCTCTTCGGAGACCGACATGTACGATCACTTGCAACGCTTGTATTTAGGAACCGCTTTATAATCAACGTCAATTGATTGTTGATAAAGTCCAAAAATCATCCATCAAGTTATTTTGGTCTTAGGTATAAGTTGTTGATGCAATCATTG
>JBAMJV010001050.1:0-87500 GCA_037951105.1 Echinarachnius parma | reverse complement strand
ACCACTGTAACCGATGGTGAGTCAATCGACATTGTCATGAAATATATTGCTTTGACATTTCAGTGATTTGGGGGAGGGGGGGGGGGGGGGGTCGTGATTCATAATATAATAATTACTTTTATAAACATATAGCTAAATTATTTTCCTTGGCTGTCATTTCTCGAATTTGGTTATTAAATTTCATCATTCATGTAAACTTTCATTTCTGTAAACTTGTAAATAAATCATCAAAAAATATATACATGTAATTTGTATGGATGCGTGGATTTTGTAATACATTTGATAAGCACGCTTTAATTTGAATCTTTTTGGGGTCAGATCGTTCAAAAACATTATTTGTTAGCTTAATCCTGGAGGTGAGATTCACACCTCTATGGCTTAATTAAAGACATCATTTTGTTAACAAATATGTTTAACTTTTAATTAAATATTCCCTCAGTCACTCAATTGAATCACATACCTACAAATACATTTTTGATAGTTAAAAGATAGACATTGATAACCATTTGCAGTGCATTTTGCTAATCATATATTTGCCCACAGCAATTAGCAGCGAATCTCCGGAGGATACCCATAGTCACGGTGCTGATGCAACAAGCCCACTTCTTGTCCTGGTGCCATTTGCGATCATTCTCTTCATCGCTTTCGTCGGCATATGCTGTAAGAAAAGGTACATTGACTTACGGGGAAAAATAACGTTTTATCAGAACGCAATTCTAATTAGGATATGCCTACTCAAGAAACTAAAGAAAAGTACAAGGATTTGAACATGATTTCTATTGTATAAGTGGAACTGCTGATGCATATTATAAATGTATTAATTTTTGCCTATTACAATTAGAATCTTGTTTTAAGAAGGGACAAATGAAAGGAATATATAATACCAATCTACAAACGTGTTAACAATCGAATGATGTATGCGAAACGAGTAGAAATCGAATTGATTTGGTTATGGTATTTTTGTACGATTCTTTAGCTAAATGAATTTGCTTTATAACCTCATGTTGATCTTCCAGTTAAACCTTATTAACTTATTCCTTTCCTGACTAGAAAACATCATCCTTGCAAATGCCCGGTGAAATTCCGAGGGGGCGAACAGACGACTGGGTGCAGAACGCGAGAGCATAAGGTGCATTCTGGGATCGATGAAAGCGTGCCAACTGATTTGGCGCCACTTGATGCAGGGGTGCGTGAGTCACGTGACGCAGCTCTTCCTCCAATCTACAACGAGATAAACGAGCAAGAGTATCACGTGCTCTACGGAGACCGAGAGAGGGGCGATTATCACGCGTACAATCACGTATATAACGTGCTGAATGTTGGAGATGAAGATTTGGCGCCACTTGATGAAGGGGCGCGTAAGTCACGTGACGCAGCTATTCCTCCAATCAACAGCGAGATCAACGAGCAAGAGTATCACGTGCTCTACGGAGGCCGAGAGAGGGGCGATTATCACGCGTACAATCACGTATATAACGTGCTGAATGACGAGGCCAAAGAGGCCGCAACAGATGGTTATGAACTTATTTCTAAAGTGAATAATGGTGATAAATAGGCGAACAGCATTCAAGACGATCTGATTCCACAATCTCGATTGAGGATGATTAGTACATTGATTCTTGCTCTACAAATGAGTTGATTAATATTAACCCCGTGATAGTAAAATGATATTTAATAATCTGAAAAAATACTTTGTGTGTATTATAGAAAGGTTTAGAAAGGTTCTACAAATTGAATGCACAAACAATACACCATCTGTACATCATTGCACACCCATGTACTTCTTGTCATATTTTCGTAATTATGACCACTTTTCTCTCAGTATCAGAACAAAACAAACTAAAAATAAAGAAGAATCACACAATCGATACAAGTCAATTGTATATAAACACATGTAAGACATACATGTATTTATTATAATATATTCAATAACCGCCATAACAGAAATAATAATCATCTGTCAACTTAGTTTAGTAAGACAATAACCTAAAGCGAAAACAAGTTATGCGTTCTAAACCATTTCGTTTAACACATTTACAGAGCACATCATTAATTATGAATTATAACTGTAATAATGTATCGTTACTGGAAGTACACAATGCCATCAATATACGTAACACCTCTAACGGGAGTGGAAGGGGGTCACTAAACGATGAACACTGTAGCCGAAATATGACTTGTGTAAATAGAAAAGAGAAAACAGTTATATAAAACGTAAGTAAAAAAAGTATATAGTATAACTAATTTTGAAATGTACTCTATCAGATTTGGTTGACATTTCATGAACAAATTTAATTTTGAGGAAATAAGGCAATCCTGTTCATGCAGGTCGGGAATCGTAAAGTGAAACTAAGAATCTGAGATAAACTATAATGAACCACATTTATTCTATTTCTGGGTAGTGGTTTTGGCAAACTTACATGATAAGTATCGTTAAGCCCAACCTGCCTAGGATGGCCACCGAAAGTGATCATTTGTGGAGGAAAGGAAAGCTATGGTCCATAGCGTTCCTTTCCTCCACAAATTATCACACATGTCTAGAGAAATTGGCTGTCTACAGTGGCCACTTTTCTTGTTTCCCTTAGGTGGTCACTATACACAGGTTTCACTGTAAACGAGGACAACGGCGTGAACATAACACAAAGAAGCTGCAAAATGGACTCTAGCATTCTCATGTCAATTTTTGTTGTGGTTATAATGTGGTTAATAATAATAACAACATAGTTTTGTTTTGTACGTGTATTTCTGTAATTATTGGTATAAAATTACAAGTGTATCAAACCATATCATGAACTATATGAAGTTAGATGCCTATATGTAGAGAAGTTTATTTTAATGACTGCATGTACTTCATGTTTCATGTATTTTCGTTAAAATGTTGCCATTATGCCTTAACATGGACTTAAATTATCTCTAAGTACATGAACGTTGCAAAACTGATCGAGTTTTTCCTAACATTTACAAAATGAAGATTTCCAAACGTTTCTGAGAAGGCACTTCACAGAAATCATAATACACAGCAAACTGGATATTTCTCTTAACAAAACACGGTGGACATATCATGTTGAAAGCTCTCAATGCAAAACATAAAGCCATAATTGTGTAAACGAACCACCATTATTATAAAAGCTGAACCTTTATTTTATTGTTCATTATGTACATCCTTTCCCATCGTGTATTTATAAAAAAATGGATGACTTTCATGAAAACTGGCAATTTCTATTTACACAAACACATTCCACATTACTCTACCTAAAATCAGATACAAATCTTAGAAACCATTTTCATAAATCAGTGAAATTGTAGCCATAAAATATAAGAAAATATACAGTTAGTTTCCACCATCTTCGCCTTGAACTTTACCCTGGTAAAATATCAACAAAGGAAGCAATTCGATTGTACATTACTGGCCAGAATTGTTATCAGTGACACAGATGTAGTGCAGGTAAAACAAACATTAATCTTGGGTAACCAATTTAACCTATAAACATATCGTAAGGTGAGAGGGAGAAGGGCGTTGGGTCAAATTTCTTACGAGTTATGCATACCATCTTGTAGGTTGGAGTGGGGTTGGAGTCTCCCCATGTGATGCGCCAAATATTTTGATGAAATAAGTAATAAATCAAATTTGGGGATTATTTCTCAAATATAAAAGAGAGCTACATTTGGCTTCTACATGGCTTTAAACTATCTCTGAAGTACAAAGAGTGAATTAGCACCCCTCTCTTTCTCAACTAAAGATTTGTGGACTTCGTCTATTGACTGTTGTCATGTGTCACTGGAGATATGCTGATCTCTCCTCATTATCCATGCAAACCTCTGCTTAGTGACATCCAAACAAAAAGATCACTCAGACGTTCCAGTGAATAGTTTAACCGATTAACGCAATGTGTGTCCTTTTGATCCTGAAAAAATGCTGAGCCACTGATGAGAATTCGGGCCGGTATGTTCTTGTTCATATCTCATTCTTAGTCTCTTAATGCAGGCAATCAAAATAATAATAAAGGTATTTACTTGAGTGCACCAGACGTAGCAGTGAAAAAAGCAAACAAAATTAACATGCAACTTCTAGAAACCTATGAATAATCCCACAATAATTATTAATGGTCCTTCCCTATCACAGCTATACATGTTTGTTTTACCCCGCCAAGAAAATATAATTGAACACATTAAATACACACTTAGGCCTTCAAAACATTGGTATATACATGTACATGTAGAGTATATTGAGTTTTTCTCTTAAAATAAGATTGGGCCATCCCTAACTCCCACTATCCCAACTCCCACCATATCTACACCACCTATCATTTAGTTGCCCTGTCAAGTAAACTCATTCCAGAGCAAAGAATCTTAAACAGAGAAGGACAAATTTAAACACAACATAAAGCACAACAGTCACGCAAATAAAGGTACAGATTGGTCAGAAAATCAAATTGTAAAGTGCAATATATTTGTTAATTCCAAAGTGAAAAATACCGTCACATGCAATTGGAAGTCATTCAGAAATATACTGTACAATACAAACAAAGCAACATGGTTGAAATCGCTGTAAATATATGTACAAATTCTGTAAATCAATTATGATACATACATAACACATGCAAACTAAAAGATAATTGTATGGAAAAGAAACTAATTTTGTTGCTGACTCTTCTTCCAATGCATAGTATATATTTTATTAAACAAAAGAATAGCTTTACACAGAGGGAAACAAGGAAATAATACTTCATAAATTTCTCACAGAAATATCAGCGTGTAAATGTAAATAAAAGAAGAAAAAAATATTATATTTTCTTATAGAACCAATAGAGGATGAAGAAATACAAATTAATTTTGTTTTGATTTGTGCAATTTCAGAACACAAAGAACTATATAAAGAAAACACACAAGCAAGGTAAAAAAGAAGATGGGTTAAAATGACCAACTATACTAGAATGGTACTCTTCTCTCGCATGGAATAATAGAAGACAAGAATAAGTGACCCTCCAATAATTCAGGCAGGATGCTTCGTCAATGTCAACAGTTGACCTTGTGCTTCGTCAATGTCAACAGTTGACCTTGTGCTTCGTCAATGTCAACAGTTGACCTTGGCAAGTAAAAGTCACGTTTCAAGCCAGCATTTGGAGGAAAACAAGAAGAGAGGTTTTCCAAATTGAGCAAGTAAAAATGTCTTTCAGACAACAAGCCTTTATAACAATTTGAAGATTTACCAGCTTGAATTGGTCATGGCTTCTAGAAATAATATGTAGCAATTTGGTTCAGGAATTGGATTCTTATTGCATGCTTGTAAATGATATGGTTTTTGTAATTGAAACACACAGAGACTTATGATTCAAGATGGTTGGATCTATCAGGCTATACGTTTAACAAAGTTATAAAGGTGTAAGAAGCACACACATTGCAATTGGAGGATTTAACCTTTTTAGAGACGGAATGCATACATCGAGCTCAAAGAAACATTAAATATATGACACTGCAAAATCACAGGAAAAGAACAGAAAGGAGAAAACAATACAAGTTTTTGGCAAAATGACTGGTTACAATTGTGTTTTCAATAACTAGGGGTACAGAGGCAGCCATGCACTAACTTAATTAATGTCACTCTTTAGCTTAGTTAACATTTACTTAAATACCAACAGTATAAAGGCATGTGCGAAACAGATTTCTACTTCATGAATTTGTAGTAAAAAGGTTTAAAACATTATGTGTAAGAAATTCAGTTTGTGTGTGAAAGGATTACATCCCAGGGCTCAGAATTAGCATTTTGCCGACCAACCATAATGACCTTTTGCCATGCAAAAATCATCAATGGTGATTTCTATATGCTGCCTAAGCAACCATTTATCAGTGTTTTGAAAGTTTTCCTCTTTTTGTTGTGCACCAGTTTTGTGCCACTCTAGCTTGATGCTTGCCCAACAGGGCAACAGTAAAAGTTAATCTTGAGCCTTGGGTTACATAAGAAGCATAAAGAACTTAATGCCATTTCAATATCATTGTAACATATGTATGGGTTTATATTTACTTATCATAACATTGACAAATAAGCCTCTAAGACTAACTACAATTCAACTATAACTCTACACATTTCTATATTTCTACTCTATAATACATTCTATCATCTAATTATGCAGTGTGGATTGTAAGATGATAATTGTGCCTATATAATTTACCAAGGCACAAAGCAAACAAGTTGACAAAATAAATATCAGCCCAATAATATCTATGTATTAGAAGATATTATTATGATTTGTAACCAATAAGTTGTTACCACATAGTTTGGTAATACAACTATAAAATACAGTACACAGGCTTGGATCATGTGTTAAAAAGCTGCTTATATTACCTGTTTAGTTTTCAAAATAAAGAATTGTATTTAAAAGGAAGAAGAGCAAGAATCGACTATTGTACATTTGTGACAACCGTATACCCCAAAATACACCTCATATCAGAACATTTGTCGGTGTGTAAGAAAACTGCCCATTTTTTTTTTATAGAGAAAGAGACAGTGAAAGAGAAAGAGAAAGAGAGAGAAAAAAATCCACTTTTAAAGGGAGATGAAATCTAAATCTAAATCCTTTTGCAGAGTCAGGCATTCCAATAAAATCTGTACAATATTTGTGATAAATCCACATTCATTGTCTCCCATTTCAACCTGTTCTTTTATGTATTTCTTTACAATATCATTACAAGCTATGAAATAGATATATATACAACATTTGTAGAGTCACATGGCGGGGATACAAATATAATAACTGTGGACTCTCATTATGATAAACTTGCTGGAGTCGCTGGGACAAGTTGAATTCCTTGAATTAAGGGACATCTGGAAAGCAATCCTAAAATGTGGACATTGACGTGATGATGTCAAGATTAGGTCCCGTCCCAAACATCAACCATTGTTGACTTTCTGTTGTCCAGTTGACAAACACATTTTGTCCTCAACTAGACGACAGGAAGGGCACAAGGATGAACATGCGTGTCTGTGGGGGGCCAAATCTTCACGGCATCATGTTCTAGATTTGCCATCGAGAAGTCTCTAATGTAAAATTTTGAGATGTCACAGTGTGGCACAACAAAGGTGAGATCCTGTTACACACATCAACGATTATGTGCAAGGGTTACCCTTTCCTTTTACTTAAAAAAAAAAAATCAAACGTCTATTTAGCAAATTCAAAGAGGATATATTATAATTGGATTTCTGCACAAGTCAGGCGAATGTTGACTCCTGATCCGAATCTAGCGTTTTATGACTTGCCCTTGATCCAAATGTGAGTACAGTGGAACCTCGATATATAGAGCTCTGATAACAAAACCCTCTTATAACAAGGTTATTTGCTGGTCCAAGCCCTTTATATTCTTTCATTTTGTTTCACCCTGATAAACCAAGATACAAAATGTACCTGATATATCAAGGTAATTTTCATTGTCCCAAAGACCTCGTTATAAAGAGGTTCAACTGTACATGTATTTTCATAATGAAAGCCCACTTGAGTCCCCAAATTAATGCTTTGTAAAACTATTTAATTGAGAAGGTGAGAGTGAGTGTCCTAGTACTCCTCCTGCTCCTGATCCAGCAACTCATCCTGGGGGAAGCTGATGGGCCCCGCATCCCCATCAGCAAACTCCTCACCCTCCTCCGGTGCCTCAAAGCCCTCCTGCACGGAAGAAAAGGGACAAGTAAAGGAAAACATGAACATAATGTGACTTGACGGAGAACAGAAAACTCAAAGATTGAAACCAAAGAGTGTTAATAGTACAGTCAAACTTGTGAATAGTGACCACCGAAAGGAAGCAAGAAATGTGGTCACTGTAGGCAGGTGACCTCTATAGACACGTTCTACAACATTGCTTTTCTCTTAGAGATCACGTTTAGTGGCAATAATATTTAGGCAGGTTGGCTGATATAGACTGGTGGCCACTAAGACAAGGTTTGACTGTAACTCTTTGGTTCAACTGATTAAGACCATTGATAAATGATAAACAGATAAAGCATGCACTTCTCATAGACCACAGCTTGAGAGATAAATCTTGCTCTGCCCAATAAATATATCAAATGGAAACATAAATTAATTGTGAAGAAAAAAATGAGGTATAATATGATGTGAGGAGGAGAAAATAAAGTTTGTTTACTAAACAATTTGCATTTTCTCTAGATGTGACGTGATACAACATGCTCGGGCGAAAATTGCTCTGAGAGCAATACCACCATTTTATTGCTTTAATGAAAGTTATGATTGGAATCAAGTTTAAACTTTAGGTCTAAGATTAGGGTTAGTGTAAGGGTTTTGTTAGCTTCATGAATATTGGTTGGTTTCTTAAAAATGAACACCAGAGCAAATTTAGTTCCTGTAGACTCTATATTGTTGCTCTGTCCTTTAAATAATGGTCTAAATAGGCAAAGGTTAGATGATGAAGAACTGCTTGAAAGACTTGGTAACAGATGAAGAAACTACAGTAAAATTAACATTTGTGCCTTTCATGACCATCAATGACTTTTGCCACGTATACAATTAATTAGCTTCAATCAAGATTGCAAAGACAGAAATCACAATGGCCATAAAAGCATCAAGAGAGCTTGCCGTTTCAAAGCTTTCTCACATTCATGTCAAGATTCAAGCACTGCAAAAGCAAATCAAAACAATGCATTCCCTTAGAAAATGAGAGATGACCAAACACTTGATAATGGTTCAAACATTAACACAATAATATTGAGTACTGGACATGAAAGTTTGAAACAGACTTTCAATAAAATTAAAACAAAACACATTTTAAAAATGTTTTATATTTGTTCTGAGTTCAAGTAGTCAGTAAGCTTTGTTATAACAACATTGCAGGAGATGCTGTGTATTAAACACCACTGACATGGATTTGACTACATGTGCCTAGCCATTCATAAAGGATATTAGCCTGAACTTTATTAATTGAAGATTAGACATCAAATGAAAATGTTATTTTGTACAAAATCAAATACTATGAATTCAATATCACGAGATTTAGTAGAAATTTATCTATCAGAATTTCAAGATTACCTTCAAAATGTTAAAACTGTCAAACAAAGTATCACAGAAACAAGCAAATAAATGACACTAAGAACAAAACAAAAATAACACTAGCCTGAACTGGGTGTTAATAAACTTTTCACACTTTTATGATAATGGATTAACAAATGTGTACAGTCCTCGCAAGGCCGGTATATTACTTTCTATCTATGAATATTAACTAAAATGTGCAGATTAAAATTCATGAAAAAATTAGAAAACACAGAATGCTCGTTAATAAATGCAATGAGATGAAAAACTGCACTTTCAGCTTTAGGACTTCTAAAAGATGATCAAAAGTGCAAAAAGTTTTGTTCAACACCCAGTTGGTTAATTTCTCACATCAGTGATATTTCTTTCCCACCGACCAGCTTATTCAATCAACTAAAAGATAAAAAACAAGTTGATCAATCGCTTTAGAACCACGCTTTCAAGGAAAAGTAGCCCATCTTTAAAAAAAATATACAAAGCTTTTTGAAAGTACTTTGAAAGCAAATGTAGCCAAGATTTAAATGGAAGAAGCTGTATTGGAAAGAGGTGCAAGAGAATAGGACAGTGGCATTATTTGAGTAGAAGATGAGCGAGAAACGATGAGTTGTTTTCAATATAAAATTTCTTAAAACCGACTTCGAGATGGAAACAAACATTTAATCATGAAAGAATCATAGAAGGCAGATTTTAAATTGTGAGCACAACATATTTGTGGTGAATAGTTTTATTTACATTTTGGTTAAAACTGACGGTACCAACATTTAATAAATGAACGATTCAAATTTAAAGAATGGCTAGTGAATATTTAGAATAGTAAGATGAACATGATGAATAAATAGGAGGATTAAATAAGAAAGAAATGATTAATTGATTTTATTGACATTTTGGTTAAAATGGACTTCAAGATGGTAAATGAAAGATTCATAAAGGCAGATTTTGGAGTATAAATTGTGTAATTGAGTAAAGAAAAAGATGAGAGATGGGAAGGCGGTTTCTGTGATTGGAAATGGTCAGTGTGTATTAACTCAATCAAGACTATTTGATTTGAATATTTCTCCACTTATTTGTGTAGGCTTTTGCACAATATAACAGATATGAAAATTTCCTTTCAGAAACATACAACAATTTTGTTAAAATCCTGTCGCTTTAACAGGTGTACCCGTTCAAATGGTACCCAATCTCCATACACCACAGTCCCAGTATTTTTGGGACCAGTCCTGAACAGGTCAGAAGTCAAGTCACAATAAAGACAAACAAATTACGATTTATTGAGTACTGTTGCACAAAACATGGACGTTTCTTGAATTTAAAATCTCCTGAATGAGACCTAAACAAAAAAAGGCCAACATTTTCAAAATGGTTGAATTGAATGGCAAATTTCCTTTCTTTGAAGTAGCACATATTTCCAATGAGATAAAGGCAATGGCAGTAGGGCACCAAGGAAGGTCTTTGAAGGGAAGGTGGGATACGACACTGCTTCACAAGGGAGACAACAATAAACTGCCAACAAACGGACAACATTTCTTTTCTTCTGACACAATGGGCCAGCCATAGGCATTGGTATATAGAAGCAATTGCTTTGTCTAGCTTTTCTCTGGGATGAGCTCATAATGAACACTTAAATTGTATTGCAGATATATCCTGCATAAGTGAGGTTGAGTGCATCCCTATAAAGCACAAGCTTTGAACTTAAGTTATTGCTTAAACTTTGAATGCACAGATGACGTTGAATTGCTAGTACAGGGGTGTGTGGCATACAGAGTTGTGATTAATTGCAAGTTAGAAAATGCACCTAAATGGGCAAATTTGATTGGCTAAAATGCATGTATTTTCTGACTTGCGTTTAATTGCAACTTTGCGATTAATCGCAACTCTTTATGCAACACCTCCATGGATGCCAGTAAGCTACAATTCAAGTTGTGTGAGAAATTATATTAGGCCTGTATTTCGAGGTGACCCGGGCATGAATTCAGGCTTTTGCCTGAAAACTGCCATTCCTGCTAGTTAAAAGCAATTGCTTATTTTTACACATGCCACCCAATAAGCAAATAATAAACAAGAACACCACAATTTCTCTATAAAGATCCCTCTAACTACCCTAGTAGTTGTCGGAAGCGTTATCATCAATGTCGGCCAGACTTCCAGAGTCGGACTCAACGTTGCCATCAACTTCATAGTCGTCCGGGACAGCAAAGCCCTCCTGCACCAGGGGCCATCCAGGTAAGCAAGGGGTTAAGGGGGATCCAAGGTCAGCAGGGCAAGAAATAACATTGCATTTATTAGAGGATTACTTTTCATGCTCACCTGCATGAAATAGCACTCTAACATTTGTTTTGCATAGAACTCAATGCAAATTTACGGTGCTCTTTAATGGGTTTTTTTTTTTTTGGGGGGGGGGGGGGAGCTCCTTTTTGGGGGATTTTGGTGGCTAATTGGCCCTAAGCCACCATGTATTTTTATTTCACTGAGGGGGATCCAAGGTGAGCAAAGGAACAAATTACATTGTACATGTTTTCAAGGGGATACTTTTCAAGCCTGCTGGCATTACAAGAAAGCATGCTGAAAACTTGTTATCATTCAATTATTTATAATTTATGAAGGCTTTTTGTGATGGGTGAGGGGAAGGTTAGGCTTTTCTGGTGCTTAGTTACACAGTGCTATTGCAGGGCTCCATACTTACATTTCTTGTCAGTGGCCCGGTCGGGCCAGTGAAATAATTTCTTCCCCTTTTCTGGTGGCCCGAAAGAAAAATTTACTGGCCCAAAAATGTATTTCATTAGTAAACTATTTACTTTTCAAAATATCCCTCTTCGCGATCCTGATCAAACCTGTGATTATAGATGAAGCATGATATGGAAGCAAACAAGATTTTTCAAATTTTGTCAATGTCGGGATTAAGATCTGCTTGCCCGATCAGACCACCAAAATATGACTTTTACAAATGTTTGCTGGCCCAAAGTGCAATTTCACTGGCCCACGGCCAGTGCGAATGTCGAGCCCTGGCTATTGTTTTCACTGGTGGTGAAGGTTGGAGATTGGGAGTGGGAGAGACATAAAAGCAACTCCAGTCTAATACATCATGCATTCATTCCTGCTACTCATGCCATGCATGTAAGGACCACACATATCTTGAGCTGGGGGTGGGTCTGATTTGCACCAACATTATACCCAAACCAACTCATCTTCATTGGGTTAACCTATTGTCTGGTGGCCCCTTTATTTACTCTATGGGACCAGTACAATCTAGAAGAGAACATGTAAAATACATACATAAAGTCAAACATGGGAACAACAAAGGGAGTAGATTGTCTTCAAAGACGGGCTCCTTTTTATAAATACATGCAAACTGCTTTCCAGGTGGTCAGGAACCAGGATTAAGGTATTTAACGACAGGTGGTTGCTATCTAGAGCAGAGCTCTATCAAAGCAGGTCCAACTCTAATTATGGGTAGAGAAAAGCAATCATATGTTCATGTCATTAAAACAAACAGGTATAGGATCTACATGATGTGGGATAACATGAAGATAAAATGCAACTGGTTCATAAACTGAACATGTCTGTATCATACAGCTTGATCTAAGAAATTCTAGCAAACTGAATGGGATCTTAACATAGATTAGAGTTCATAGAAACAAAACTGTCCATAAAGAAAAGCTGTTTTAATTAGCAGTTTGTCTTTAGATCCATGCAAACCGCTTCCCAGAGAGTTACAAATAGCAGTCTGCACACTTCAGCATTAATATGAAATGTATTTTCGTTTCAAAATCTCACTACGTTCTGCCAAAACACCACACAACTGCTTTTATGAAGATGCTTCCATCAACATGTATCTACGCATAACCTCCACCATTTAGAAGGGTGCAAATTAAGACCAGCCAACAAGTCTAGCACTTGTAAATATAGCTGCTGTAGGAGTTTTAGACAGTCACTGATTACCTGAAGCATGTTTTTAAATTAAAGCAAACCAGCCATTTGTCTTGTAAGAAATAAATGCGGTTAAAAGCTTGAACCCTGCTTTTAGGCAAGAGCATCGGAGGAAATGAATTCCTGATTTATCCCACACTTTCTATACTAAGGCCAATAGAAAATTGTAAACAAATTGATCATCGGACACCTTTAGCGAGGCTCCGTATCCTTGGCTGTAGTCCCAGTGGCAGACTCTACCAGACCAGAGATCCCTGTTGGACCTGGTCCACCTAAACCTGGACTGATGACTCGGGGACTGGGGCTAGCGGGAGAAAAGCTAGGACCAGCTACCTTTAGATCAAGGTCAGCTAATTCATAGGACAAGTGCATCCCCCTGGAACTGTCATGAGATTGATACTTCATGTCACACATCCCAACCTGGTCTGGATTAGGGGAAGGGGGAGGGGCAATCTGTGGTTCAGCAGGTCTGGTCTTGGTCTCAGCTAGGTTTAACATCCCAGCATCATGGTAGACAGGGTCACCTAATCCTCGAATAGGTCCTGGAGCTACTTGCATGAGATATTGTTCAGTTTGAATGGGTCTTATCTGTTCAGGTACTGGCTTTATCTCAGAGATGAAAGCTTGATTCATGAGGCTAGGATCTCCAATGGTCTTTATGGGTCTGGCCTTTTCAGGGACTGGTCTTAATATCTCTGGGATCAGGTTCTGATCCACTGGACTAGTGTCCGCTGCCACTGGGACAAAGGGACTGTTCCCTCGGATAGACCTCCCCTCCTGGGGGGTGGGGGAGACCAGGATCCAGTTTGAGCCCCCCTGCTGGGGAGACAACTCTTGAGCGAAGTCACCTTCTTCAAACAATGATCCCTCCTTAGAATGCCATGGATGGAAACCAGCAAATAATAATGACAATAAGAGCTTATATCTGTAACCAAGGTTTAATATTATTATACATTTTTATGAATAACTTTGCAATGTTTTTCATTATTTTATTTTGTATACAGGAAGTCCTAGATAAAGGGCTACAAGGCTACGTTTGTACTCCTGCTATGGGGAAAATGTGTGAGGATGTTGCTTTTTAATGATGATTCTGCATTTTTAATTACATCAATGAAAAATTGCATTAACATATTCGCTGCCTTAGACTAAGACAATTTGCTGATTTAGACTTAGACAATTTGACAAATATGCAAGGCACATTTCCATCCTGCTTAGAGGTACAAACAATTGTTAACAAAATCTTTGATTTATTTTGGTACAGCGAAATGTATGTTGCATAAATTGTTATGAAAGTATAGACATTTTAATGTAAGCAAACTGAATGATGAAATAACTTTTAACAGTAAGTTCTATAAGTCCAACTGTCAAATGAATTACAAGTTTTTTCTTAAAGTTTGAGGGAGATATGAGCAATGTAAATACAGGCAATCAATTAGTAAAGCAAAAAGCGATGTTGCATGAAATGATGATTAGAAGAGTGAAAAACTTTAAAAGAAAACAAGTATGCATATTCGTGTAGCTGTGCAGCAGCAATAGCTCTTATAGAAAGAGGTTAAATACTTATAACATGTTCAATAAGTCTGTATAATATATAGCATGAGCAGAAAAGGTATTTTAAAAAATGTATTTATTTGTCAATGTGCCCAGATGACCAGGAGTAATTGTGTGCCACGAGTGTCTACTGACAGAAGTGTGCATAACTATTACATTTCACCAAGAGCCCTTGCATATTAGTAGCATGTATTTGAGTGTGAATAGATCTGTGTGGGTTTACTATGTAATTAAGGTGCTGCTGGTGGGTGAACTGTATGTTGATCTACATTCATGAGATCTATGTTTCATTTCGTCTTTTCACAAAATAAGAATTTAGTGGCCAAGGATTAGGACTTATGACACAGTCACACTGTCCCGTAAAGCATTTCTGTAAGTGCCACTTGAAGCAAAGATAGAAATTGATATAGCTACGTTCCAACGCATTTCCTGAAAATTGCAGATGTGGCATTTAGAGCGAGGCTTTAAGAGAATGTGTGACTAGGACATACAGGATTAGGATTAGGGCACCATCATGTACTAAACCAAATGAGACACGGACCAAATGGAGTAATAGACAAAAACCCCGCTAATATGAGTTTGCATTGTGTTATGAATACCCATTCCATTGTGTTGAAAGAGTTAAGCATGTCTCACCTCGGTTGCATACAGGATCTCCAGTATCCTCTTAATGCAGGGGTTCTCCTCATCCTCGTTGCAGATCACCTCAATATCTCTCAGCTTGCCAAAGTAGAAATCTCGCTCCTTCTCTAGACCGTTTATCGTCATTAAGGACTCCTCAAGCTGTAAGCAAATGGTGAATAATTATCATGCAAACAATTAGTTTGAACACCCTCAGATTTATTTAAAAATCATTCTGATGTGTCTCAACTTGTAGAAGTAGAAATACCACTAGTTGTAAAGACTGTTCATTGTTATTAACAACTCCCCAAGCTGTAAGGAATCAGTGAATAAATTATCAGTATCATGTAAACATTTAATTACAACATCCACAGATTCACTTACAAATCACTCCAAAGTGTCTCAACAAGTTGTAGATGTAGTAGAAATGGAAATCCATCTACTTTTTAAAGGTTATTTATTGCCATTATGTGACTCATCAAGCTGCAAAGAATCAGTGAATTAATGATAATTATCAAACAAACAATTAATCAGAAGAACCTCAGGAACAGATCAGTTTACAAATCACTTTATTTAGCTAAGTAGAAATCTCTGCCCTTCTCAATACCATTTATCATCATCAATGACTCCTCAAGTTGTATGATTACTCAACATTGGCTAGCTTGTTAAATTATCTTCACCACAATTTTAACTTTAAACATTGAAAGAAAATTCTTATAAGTTTAAGAAAATAATTTTAAACCACTTTGCCCTTTTTAAAGCTCTGAACACATAGTTTCAAGCCTAAATCTGCAATTTGAATGTCTATAGAGCTCGGGGAGAAAACTTGCTGCTAAATGCTTACTTACTCCCTGCACTATCATTACCACAATGTGTGATTCTTAGTATCATCAAATCTTAAAATTGCAAAAAAAGTAACTTTAAAAAGATGCCTTTTCTAAAGCTCTGAATACATACGTGTAAGCCAAGCTCTGTGACTTGTGTGTATCAGCCCCCAAAATATACAGAGCTTTGATCTTTCTGCATATTAAACAGCATGATAAATAATGATAATCATTTATTAGACTCTGAGCATTGAGAACGATGACATTTTTTATTTAGAGCCCCTGGGAGCCCCAAAATAGCCCTCGTGAATTCATGAGGGCGTTTTTTTCCCTCAAAATTTTCAAAATAGCCCTCGTGAAAAAAAAAGGTGCCAAGATGCGTTATTCTTCAATGCTAACTTGCCTGCTGCATTATCTTCACCACAATTTGTGATGATTGAAAAATTGTTTAATTAGAAATGAAAGAAAAGAGAGCTTTTGTAAAGCTCTGAAGACATACTTGTAAGCTTAGTTCTGCGACTTGTGTGTCTGATGCCGCTGATGATTTACTTGCTGGAGCTTTATTTGATGCTGGTTTGCTGGCTGCTGGGGCCTTATTCCTGTTGACTTGCATGGGAGCAGCTTTGGCTGTTGCAACAATGAACATCAACAAAACAAAAACATTACATCACGGAATGTTTGTAGAATACATGTTAATAAGACAACAATCTCACAAGTACTCAGAACCTTTGAATTTTGCCTTGCAAAATGCTGGCAGTATCTTAAAATGAAGTTTAATGGGAGCAGCTGTTGCTGTTGCGGAGGAGAAAAAAAATCAACAACACAAACATTGACATAAACAAATGTGTACACTACCCTATTGATTAGTTCATTTATAGTAGGCAATAAAGTGGTCCCATAAAACTGTTATTATATTTGGGCCTAGGAATTGAGTTGCATGGAGGTCATGATAGATACAAACCATTGCTTATTACTTTTTCATTGATATAAGTACAATTTAAACAAGACCAGTATTCATACATTCTGGTTTCCTGCGTTGAAATTCATGTTGAAAATGTGTTTGCTTAAAAATATGACTACCTGAAGGTTTTGGTGCTGCCTGTGATGTGGTCATGATCTATAGTCTAATCTATAGACTAATATAAGTTCAATTTGTGCCTTACAAACAAGAACAGTAATCATATGTATTCTGTTTTCCTTTGTTGAAAATGTGTTGGCTAAAAGATTAGACTACCTGTGGGTTTTGGTGCGGCCCTTGATGTGGCACTAGGTACTTGTCTCCTCCCGGCAGCTGGTGCGGGAGCCCCACCCCCTGCGGCTACACCCCCCCTCGATGCTACTGGGTCGTACTCCTGGCCTCCGTAGTTGGCATCAAAGAACTTCTTGAACCACTGGCCAAACTCAAAGTTGTCTTGGAATTTCGCTTTGATTAGCCTTTCTACTGGAATTATCTGTTTAATTGAATGAAGAAAAAACAAAAACAAACACAAACAAATTTAAAGTGGCTACATCATGAGCTTCTATTGACATTTTGGAATGAGTTTTGTAGACTTCTTACACCACAGGCCAAACTCAAAGTTGTCTTGAGATTTAATTTTGATTAGTCTTTCTAAAGGAATGATTAGAATGAGTTGAGAGAAACATTCAATAATTACATGATTCAAACATTCAAATTTCCTCTCCTTTTTGATAATGGTTTATCTCAATTGATTACAAACAAAGAAGTTCTTGCACTACTGGAATGTATTTGGGATGTAGCTTTGATTAGCCTCACAATAGTGGTTACTTGTGCTAGGGTCTATGGAGAATAGCAAAATCAATCGGCCCTGAACAGGTTGAAACATATCCCCATCTACTATGTATTAGGAACACCCTACCAAAATCAACCATATCCGTAAACTTAACTGCAATGGTGATGGGGGCTAATGACCAACCACCAAACACTAACTCATTTCACATAGAAAGAAAGATGTTTTTTTAATACATAAAATCCAAATATTTAATATACTTTACAGAGATCAAAGTGACAGTCCTTTCTTATCACTTTATTTTATCACTTGACATGCTTTTCTTGTTATAAATAGCATCACAGAAACAGTAGAGGGGCTGCTTTTTAAACTCGCAGTCATGAAAATAGCAATACAAAATAAGTTTTTGCACTAAACTCTGTAGATGCAAATTCATCTTTTATGATTATGGGGCTCCTTTTAGTATATTGGTGGCTAAATTTCCTGAACCTCTGTGTACTTTGTTTATTTGATGAAAACAGTTCTTTCCTTGGTGCTAGTTTGTCCATGGTATCATGGTGTGAAGTGTTTACCTTGTCAACTCCTGCTTTCCTGAAGGCATTCTGTAAGAGTTTGAAGTTTGAGATGTACTCGTGTTCCTGCTTGGCCTGGAATTTGACTTTCTTGATGGGCATACAGTTCTCAAACAACATGTCCATAAACTGGCAGTACGCAGCACCTGGTCAAATGGGGAAAATAACAATGCAATAATTAAGATCAGTCAAATGATACATGTATTCCAAACTAGTGGTTTGGGGGATTTAGATTGGCTGGAAGTCTGACTATGCGGTCCTTGTGGGTCCTAAACATATATAGCCAATGCTAGAAGTGTTCCGTCTTGCTTTGCGGCACAGTTAAGCAGAGCTGCCAACCTCTAGAACATGAAATCAGTACTCTCAGGCTCAAAATCAGTTATTTGGGGAAGAAATCAGTAATTTCCTACGCGGCTCTATGAACTATAACTAAGTTTAGTGAAACGGTTACACGACGGTTAACCGACCGTCATCGGCAAAAACTTTTAGCAGAACGGAAAACCGAAACAAAAAAATGGCACGTTGAACCCTGCTAATCTATTGCTAAAGTGAAGGTATTTTAGAAGGTATTTGTAGAAATGGTTGTTGTATATGGTCACAGACATCCGAAGGCTTTCATCTTGACAATGGTTTGTAGACCAACGACTAATATGGCACTGCCCTGCTGATTCCAATTGAAAAAACGGACAGATATTGGATATATCCGGGGGATTTTTTTTTTTTTTTTTTTTTCCCGTAATTTTTAAGCGGCATTCCGTACTCCCGTAATGGTTGTCAATTTCCGTACCAATTACGGAAAATCCGTACTAGTTGGCAGCTCTGGTTAAGCAAGTGAAGACAACATTTTTCAAATTCTAGTGGCCCCTAACAAAGACGAACATTAACTACTCTGTTATCCCATCAAGGACGGTGTCCCACATATTTGTGGGTTGGTAGTCCTACACTTCAGCAAGAAGATAACAAGTTTTATATCCTTCATTAATGAAATCCTGTTCAGTGATTGGTCTACATAGCATCATGTGACCAAACATAGCAATGCCCATGGAGAAAAATGTGCTATACCATGACGTCATTCATGGTATAGTGCACTATACATTTGTACCATGAAAATTACGTCATAATATGCGATCGATCAATGCAATCAATGGTTTTCATCGATATCAACACGATATACATGTCAACACAAAATTTTGCCTTAAAATAGCTCTCGTCCTTGATGGGTTATATTTGGTTGCCCATTTGGCCCATGGAATTAGGCATTAATGCAATTTGGTAACCCAAAGCTAATTTTGAGTGGCCCCAGTGTGCCTGTGCTAATGTTGAGCATTGATATATCTCTATGGGAATTGCAAAGGGGGCAGGTTCTAACAACAGGAACCACTACTTACCTGAGCACAGATGTTCCACTTTAGAGACGTTCATGCACAGACTGTCATTGACCCATTTCACCATGTCATGTCTGCTGATGTTGTCTGTCGTCACAGACGTCTGGAAAACATTCACTGCCATCTTTCACTGAGATTTGTTGATACTATAAGAGAAAAATTAAATCTCATTGAATGAGAGCCTGAGGGAATCTAAACATTTATTACAGAGACCACCTACATGTACTTCACCATTCCATGTTGACTGATCAATGCTATCTGTCATTCCCCATGTCTGATTATACTTTCACTGAGCTGTCTTTTTTGAAGACTGTAAATTCACCATCTATAGACAGACATTTGTTTGCAGTAATTAATAGCTAATAACATGAAATTGTTCCAAAATTCCCTTTTCATAAAAATCAAACAAATGATGTAAAATCTATGAACCTATTTTTAGATATAAAATATTTATAAATTTTTCCTAATCTTTGAACTTGATTGAGGACACTCGAATGTATACATTGGTCATTGGCGTAGCAGGTAGCTGGAGCAGGCGATGCATTTAGACACTGCATGTGTGGGAAGTGCAGAGGCCCATACAGAGATTCTCTAGCATGCACATTATGTACTCTATATATTGCTACAAGGGAACAGTGTGAATGGTGTGTAAATGGTCATACCCTAGTATGACCATTTACTTAAATAGCAAATGTGATTGAGGAGACCTTGGCCTTGCTCTTTGAAAAGTGAGTTGCTTCTTCTTCTTCCTTTTCTTCCGTATATATATACAGAGTGTCCCAGAAAAAATGAAACCGGATTTCATGGCAGAAATTTTTTGTCACAATGAATAATTTCTTTGATTGGGAGAGTTTTTAGGGTGGTAAACATACTTATTTTGAAAAAGGGACAAAAAAAAAGAAAAATGAATACAAATTCATATTTTTATCTTTTATGTGACACCTCATGCACAATGAAAGTACAATGAAAACATGCCTGATTTCTGCCCAAATGAGTAGATAGCTGACAATGGACTTGATGCATGAGTGAATTTACACAAACATGGGGATCAGGGAAAACATGGGAAACATGCTAGATCAGGAAAGTTACTCATTTGGGCTGAAATCATGCATGTTTTCCCTGATCCCCATGTTTGTGTAAATTCACTCATGCATGAAGTCCATTGTCAGCTGCTAAGTCAGGAAAGTTGAGCGACTTCTTCCTCAACTATCTACTCATTTGGGCAGAAATCAGGCATGTTTTCATTGTACATTGTACTTGTTCTCTGGCATAAATCATTTATTTTTTAATCATGAGGGCTATTCCACGGAGGTATGGCCAAAATGATGAAATTTCAAATGTGTCTTTGCAAATTTTTGTTATTGTTACTTCAAAATATATAACCTGAAGTGTCAAAATCCAAAATATTGTGGTCTTTTGATAATTTTAAGGAAAATGGCGCCACTTTTGTTGCTCAAATTGGTTGTTCATCAAATTTCTGAAAAATATTATTGCCAAATAATCAAGGGCATATTATCAACTTATTTCCAAGAAAAACTTATTAATTCTGACTTTATTTGTTTGCCTATGTGTCTAACTTTCTGAATGATAGTGATTTGTGGGCTTATCAGATGATTTTCTTTTTCGACAATATTTTCCAGTACACAGGACATGTGGAATGTAACGTGAGTGACGAAAAAAGTACAATTTTCTCTCTTATTTATTGTGTTAAATGAGAGTGAATGGGGCCGAACTAAATTTTCCTCCTACTACCAGGCCTAGATATCCTCCAAAAATTATAAGGTTTGTATTGACTGGGAACATCACGTATTATCAGCGTGAAAACTGTAACGTGAGTGACGATGTAACGTGAGTGACAATATTTCAAGTGCAATTTAGTACTGCTCGTTATGAAAAGTACAATTTTTTGATAAATAATCACACCCAAAAGTAGTGAATTCCTCTAAAGATCCTTAATTTAGGCTTTTAACGCGATTATTTGCAAAAAAATTAAAATTTGAATGTAATATCATGAAAACCCATGCTATAACACTGTAACGTGAGTGACGGTACATAGCCGTGTGTACATTAATATTGCTATTTATACAAACATGCAAATTTGGCCAAATAATTATAGCTAGAGGTTGTGAATTCCCCTAAATATCATTAATTTAGGCTTTTAACACGATTCTTTGCAAAAGAATTACATTTGCATGTAATATCATAAAACCCCATGTTATAGCTATGGCACTTTCATTTTGTAACGTGAGTGACGTAACGTAAGTGACGGTCCATTTTTTGTTTACTGTCCGCTCTTTAAAAAATGAATGAAAGAGGCTAACTTTAAACAGTATTAATATGTTCTTGGGAAGTAATAGAAAGTTGCATCAACATAATTTGCTCTGAAGTCTTATAGTTTTAGCTTGCGTTTCATGCAAAGTTCATTGAAAATTTACAGGGGGCAAAACGCGTAACGTGAGTGACGCTCATTAAAACCTCCTCTAAAAAAATATCGAACAAAGTGTTGAATCATTTACTACCCTTTGCATATGTGTTTGCCCTAGTGGTATGTCATGAAAACAAAATTGAGGTGACAGCTTCTTTTTAAAAAGAACTGGAGTGTGAAACATGTTGTGATTTTGGAGCAAACGTAACGTGAGTGACGTGGAATAGCCCATGAGGTGTCATATAAAAGATAAAAATATGACTTTTTATGCGGTGTTTGTCCTTTAAAAAAAAAAGTATGTTTACTACCCTAAAAACTCACCCAAACTTGCAATTTCTATGTGCAAATGGAATTTTGGTAACACCAATTTCCATTGTTCTAATTCAGTCATGCGTGAATTTTTCTGCCATAAGTTGTACATCAAATGAAAGAAGAGAAACAGAGCTTTTCATATCCAGTTTCGTTTTATCTGGGACACACTGTATAGTGCGGCTTCATGACTAAAGATTAACGCTCTGCTGTGTGTGGTGCACATACAGTCGACAGTGAACGCAAACAAAACGAAAACGCAACAACACAATAAAACACAAAAAACATGGGAGGGGGGGGGGGGGGGGTTGTGTGTTTAGATGCAGACTTCCCTCAAGGGAAGGCTGCTGGATCAATTTTCAACGTGTTCCAGTCGAGGGAAGAAGGATGAAGAGCACACTTTTGGACTGCGACACATCTACAAAAACAATGTGGAGCACAGAGTATAGACAATGCATGAGTGGCAGGTAATAATCAAACACCAACCTTGCATTGTCTATGGCATAGGCATAGCTACAGGCTGCTCCATAAACCAGTAACATCTGTATGACTACGATGAGTGGTCTGCCATTGTCTACATTAGTACTTATTTTCAAGATTCAGTACTGCCTACTGGTTAAAAATGCCTTTTCCACATTTGCTTGCTGAATTAAGAATAATGACATTCCAACACGATCTAGAGAACTAGTAACTTGCTGCTACTTTCATTCCCTTACATTTTAAAAATTTTGGTTCAATGGGAGGCGGTACAATGTAGTACAGGAGTAAATGTAGCAAAATCTGAACCAAGTTTGAGCAATTTTGGACAACTTTTCTTGTTGTTTGGATAAGCTGCATCTCCGTAAAAATTGCACTTGCGGTCGGTAAAAATCAAAGTTAGCGGAGGTTAGCCAAATAACAAATTTACAGAGCCTTCAAAGGTAAAAACTATAATATCAAGCAAATGACGCATGACTCATCTCATCAAACATGTCAGTCACACACAGACACAGTCAGTCAGAGTCAGACAGAGCATTTTTTATTTATTATTAATCTTACAAAATTTTCGGAACATGTACGCGTGGGAGAAATTGCACTGCAGTCACACTCTAGATTGACAAATCTATCGCTTTCATGGCTGCCGACAGTGAAAATAACAATAATATAATGTCAAAAAGGCCATGAAAGCGAGCCGATAGATTTGTCGATCTATCATCTAGTCAGACTCGGGCCTCGGCCTTGCCATTCATTGCCACATTGCCTCACCACTCAAAAGTCATACTCAGTTAAACTCTGAAATAATAGTAAAACATTCACATTTACAACTCAAATCCCACACTCCAGTCACTCCTAGTTGCTCCTTCGACCTTGGTCACAAATATTTCACGCAACATGCTACAGCCTACACTGATGACAGTGACACACATGCAATATGGCTTCAGCTTCACCCCGCGCTCGTTCACTCAAACTGCTCCGCCTCCGGCCCGCGCCCCGGGACTGCGATCAACCATCTCTTCACACTGAATTTCATGTCATACACCACTTTTAAACAGATCACACCGAGTAGGTCACATTTTATGAGTTAAATAAATGAATGATTCGATTAATCTCACCTCTTAGTCAATCTACTGGCAAGTACAAAACTGTAAAAGTTACGATGTCCCGAAAATTGCATACAAATTTACACGGCGAACTTCACACACGTTCAAATTTCCGGAGATCTATTTGAGTGCGCATGCGCAAAGGTGGAACAGGTCAAAGATCACGTGCCGAATTAGTCATGTGACCTATTCTACACCAATCATAACACAAGTTCGGGAAGTCATAGGAACGTTGACGAACAGATTGTGGATCTGTAATCTCTGGATAAATGACGAATTTACAACTTTTGGAAATCTGTTCTTGCCTGTCACTCGTCTAAATGGAAACTCTGGATTTCCAGCCAAAATATGAATCATTTCACAATTGAGAACATTTATGACTTAAATTTTGATTAGGTTATTCATCAGATGAGTCATTCGACATTTCCATATAATTTCCAGGGCTTGTGTACATCGTCGGTAAACATCCATTCAAGATTTTAGGTAAGAAACTAAAAGAAAATTGTATTTCCTTTGAATGTACAATGTTTTTCTTTATGCAATTCTACTAAGTACTATATAGTTATTATTTTTAATATGATTGAAAAGCGGCTGCGAGAATTTTGAGGGTAAGTTGACCTTTTTTTACAGAATATGTAAACTTCAATCTTCCCTGTTTTTGTAAATGAACGAATCCCTTTTCTGTGTGATTGTGAATGGACTTCCGGGTTTAACGGGGGCACGGCGTGTGAATTTAACGAACACGGACCGGCGATTGGTGATCGCGCCCAGAACTCTGGGGAGTTTGTCTGGGCGCTTTCGGTGGGTGAAAGCTGTACGAGTCTACGTCTGACTCTTAATCTTATTAAAGAATAAAGATGTCACAAAATTCAATTCTCTGGCACACTTGATTCATAGTTGGCCTGGCCAGCTGTTTGTTAGTGAATTGTATACAGAGGAATTATACAACTTGACAGCTTACCAAAATAACTGTTATTTGTCAAAGTTTGCAAATTTTATCAAATTATATAATGTTTCAATTATTCTCAATTTCTTGATTACATGATTACTTGATGTTTGTTTATATCTGGGCCTTCCTGGCTTAAATATAATTGTATGCAGTTAGCAGTTTGACATCATGATCGCTTATAGTTATAAAGTGATCCATTAACTTTGTAAAATTCAACAAAAATTACTAGGAGTAGGACTAGTTAGAACTTAGGTCAGGAGCTTTCACACTCGAGAAACATGAAATGGGGATCGATTTTTATTGGCCGTAGACGTAGTAGTCAAGATGCATCCAAATTTGGATACTCAATCGCCCAGCCATATTATCCAATTTTGGATACTTCAAGCGAACGATCAGTATAAAATCAGTCATTAATTTTCTCATTTTTCACTAGGTAAACATTCTTCTTGATCTATCAAATAGTCGCTTCATTCTCAAGAATCTTTCAATGAAATGGGTATACATACATGTATTGTATGAATATGATTGAAGTCTCAAATGTTACTTTCGGGAAAAGGATATTGTGTTTAAAGCATGTGTAGTCCCACATGTGCCATTTCATGTATAGTTCTGTTTCTCCGTAACGAGGACACGACAGTGATTTAAAGGTGGGAAATTAAAAGTCTCTCTGTTTTATTGTGATTCCTGATATAATGAAGCTTGAAAAAGAACCAGGATTTGAGAAAAATGATATAGAATTAGTGCTGTAACCGATCATCGGATCGGCATGCCGATCACGATCCGATCATACATGATCGGACCGTTTTTGCCGATTTCCGATCATGCAGAAAAAATCGGAAGATCAGATCGGCCAAAAAAAAAAAAAAAAAAAAAAAAAAAAAAAAAAAAAAAATCCGTTTTTGTTTCTTTGGAAAATGATCCCAAAAAACATATTTTGGGAATATAAATGAATACCAAAGCAACATATATCCATATTAATAAGCCCAAGGTAATCTTGTATGGGTATGCTTTCATTTAAAACTGATTACCTCTCCTTTTACAAAAATAATTCGCGCCGATTTTGAGCTTAGTCCCATGTGTTTCTGAAAGGTTACGCCAAATTAATCACATGGGACTAAGCTCAAAATCGGCGTGAGTAATTTTGTAAAAGAAGAGGTAATCAGTTTGAAATGAAAGCATACCCATACAAGATTACCTTGGGCTTATTAATATGGATGTTGCTTTGGTATTCATTTATATTCCCAAATTGTGTTTTTTGGGGATCATTTTCCAAAGAAAAAAAAAAAGATTTTTTTTTTTTTTTTTTTTTTAAATTTATTTATTATTATTTTTTTTTATAGCCGATCATCCGATCCCGATCATCGATCCGATTTCGAAGATCGATAAAATTTTGCCGATCCGATCAAACGATCCGATCATCAAGGTCAGTTACAGCACTATATAGAATATTGGGTTGAATGGCCCTCTAATCATGGAATTGCCATAAAGTGAATGGATCACTCTAAACGTGTAAAGTTTTATGTGGATTTGGTTCTAAAATTAAATAAATAATTGATAAAAAATTCAAAATTCATAACACCCAATATAAAAAAAATAAGGAGTAGTAGGTTAAGACATGACTTGAACTTTCTAGTCTGCAATGCATGTGCTCACAAAATTGTAAAGTAAACTAAATTATTAGTTCTATAAACTAAGAATGCTAGATAAAGTCTAGTCATTTAATTGAAAACTTATTGTTTAAATGTGTTTCTCTACATGGACGATCAGCTCTGTCATCACGTACTGGAAAAATCTGTTAAAAGAAGAAGACGTTTGAATTAACACTAACAAAGCTCTTTCCATTTACACGATGTGCATATTTTGCTTGTTGCAGTTTGGGATTTATAATGGATTTATCCAAACTGAAGGAGGTGATGATCATAAGAACGAGAGGCAGAGCAGCTTCAGACGGGAATATCATTTATGAAAATAATTGCAGTAATGAAAGGCTCTCTGGGTGTTGTAAGTCAGTGATGAGACTCTTTGCATAATGATCGCATGGTATGGCTTTTGTTTTGGTTTAAGTTTAACCCATTAAGGACTGATATATTGGGACTTGGCCGATTGCTGTACAGAGAAAGCACATGTACACTATGTTTTATACGTATAAAACTTGCTCAGAAAAAAGTGCTCAAGGGACTTTTTGATTAATGTGGGCATGAATGGACGACAGTGCTCACATCCAGTCATACAGTAACTGGGTTTAGACAAAGTATTGGTATTCTCTTCCGAAACGTGCCCATGGCATGTGCATGCATGACTAAAAGAACGAATGCTCTGCAATTGTATTGAGCATTGATTCGTTATGTCCTGCTGTAGGCAATATCTTGGAAGAGAATGCCAAATGTAGCTACTTGTAGAACATTTTGAGATCAAACAAAACGCACAATTGTAAAAGAAAGGAAAATCAAATAGATTTATCAAACTTGAGAAGCAAAGACAAAAATCAGAAATATATTTATCAGATGGGCAACTTGTATTCCCTAACTTAGTAACTGGATTTACTGATTTCAGTATTTCCCTGTCAACCCTGACTACAGTGGCTGACTATAATGTTGACATTCAAATCAAAGAGTCCCTAGTTGTAAATTAACATTGCATGCAAGGTTGCAGGAAGATACATGAATGTAGCATCTTGGATTCAAGGTTAACTCAGGGTTTACCAGAAAAAAGAGCAGTTAAAAATGTGTTGTGGTTGTTGATGATTATGTCAATGTAAAAATTGTATGAAAACTTAAAAGAAACTGGAAAAAAGTACTGTACATCAGGTTCAAGGAATGCATGGATTGGTAATAATAGTTATGGAAATACACATCTTTAGATATTATAATGATATTTTGCAATTTGCATGCACACATGTTTGGTCATAATGATATCTTGGAAAATGGTGATTAATTAGTAAAAATATCAATTCAGTTTAATATGTGTATGACAATAGCTTTAAAGTTGTGTTCGTCAGGTAGTGGTTTAGCTTGACATCACACCCACCAATCTAGAATTACACGATGTGTAAATTTATAAATTATATAATTGACCCTTCTGTTAGTTCTGTCAATATTATAACAATGTTTCATGGTTAGGAATTAGTCTATTTTTTAACATACTTTCTCAAAGAATGGAAGAAGTTCAAGGTGAACTTGCAATTTTTACACTTTCATTAGCTGAATACCACATCAAGTTTCTTTTTAATCCTTGTTTGTATCTATCCTAATGTTATCACAATATATTTTACTTTATTACTTGACTTTAAATTGATGCATACAATTATTGAATTGTTTGAGTATGCTTAATTGATTTATGTATGTTGCCTTTGAGATGTTTATTTTAGTAAGTCTCGTTTTTTGCCATGTATTTGTTGAAAAACCAGAACCTTAGATAGTCTCTACAAATGTATGATAGTTATTTTTAGGAGATGATAAATGTTATTTTTATTCTTTTTCTAATTGATTGTTATTCAGTATTATGTGACATAATAATGTCTCATGCATGTTGTCCAGTAGAATGATCTATTTTCCCTTTCTGCATGGTTATGTTTTGTTTATTTTTGTTTTGTGTTTTCTCTCTCACCTTCTACCCCCATATCTCTTTCATTCAGTGCAGCTTTCCATCTGTTTTTAGTTTGACCTTTGACCTCCTTTGAGTAGGGGAATCCCCTGCATCATGTCTGAGGTCAAGGATAGAAGTAGGTCACGATGGACATTCAGGTCGTGGAGGATGAGATCGATGAAGAAGAAAAGCAAGAACAAACCACAGGCCCAAAGTAAAACAACAATTTTAATTCCATTGTTTCACCTTAATTTGCAATCCTGGTTTTTGCAATTAGCTCTCACAAAATCATGTATTTCACCTCACTAGCAAAAAGCTAAATTTTAACTTCAAAACATCACTACACATACTGTACCTTTAATATACTCCATTCTTCACTAGTAGCTAACTGAAATAGTACAACTACCGTAAAACTCCGTGTATAAGACGCACTCGTGTATAAAACGCACCCCCAACTTTCACAGCAAAAAAAAAAAAAAAAAAAAAAAAAAAAAAAAAAAAAAAATATATCGTTTTTTTTAAATTTTATTTTTTAATTTTTTTTATTGGACACCCTGTAGTTTTTTTTAAAGACCCTGAAGTGATGTTGGAATGCTTATACCACTGGTCTAGGGCATGACAATAGCTTAATGTTGAATGTAGCATTCATCAACATCATTTTCTCACATAAAAATAGTGGTTTTAGTACACAAATTGCACATTTATTGAGCAGTAACACTGGTGCTCATAAATATTCATATTCATATTCATGAATATTCATGAGCACCAATACTCACTAAATATAATGCAATTTCCTAAATTTACTAACAACTATTTTTAATTATGAGCAAAATTTATAACCACTGGTTAGAAAATTGCATATTTAATTAGTACTGCTGCTCACAAATGTATGAATATTCATTAGCAGTATTACTGCTCAATAAACTTGCAATGTTTACATCTATAACCAATATTTTTATGTGAGCAAAAGGTATATATTGCTGAATGCTGCAACTGACAGCAAGCTCTTGTCATGCCCTAAACCATGTGTTAAATACACATTCAACATGACTACAGGGTGTCCAAAAAAAACAACAACAAAAAAACAATTTTTTTTTTTTTTTTTTTTTTTTTTTTTTTTGCTGTACCTGTGTATAAGACGCACCCCCCACTTTGAAAATTTTCCGACAGAAAAAAAGTGCGTCTTATACACGGAGTTTTACGGTAGATTAATTTCTAACTTTCGACTTGATCATTGTACACATGCTGTACAGCAAACTAATTTAGTTCTTAACCCCTACACATAAATTCACTTTATTAGCAAACTGATACATTGTCTATATACTTAATTTCAAATTTCACTATTGCCAAATATTGCATTGACTGCACTTGCACTATGGCTAGTAATGCTTAGTACTGTTGTATTTTCCTTTTTAAAACTAGAATGACACATCTTTCACTTTCTGTTTTTCAGCACTGGTCTATTTCTCTATTTTCAGATTCTTACTCTCTGCAGTCTGCACTCATAACCCACTCTAATCAGCATTATATAAATGATGTTCTTAACTTCTAATACAAATTTATTTTAAATTAATACACAGATTGTAATTGTTACGAAGTCTACATTTTAATCTACTATGTATATGACATCTAAAACTGGAAGCACATACATTCTGTATACACATGTACAGTACCTCCTAATTTTCTCTGAATTTGCTGTTTGTTTGTTATGAAATTTAAATGTAAAGACGTCTGCAATGAATACGAAACACACCACATACATGTACATGTATTTACAACAGTTTTAATATAGACACCAATTGAAACATAATATTACAAAATTTTACACTAGTTAGCGTTAGTTTAAATGTAATAATCATACAAAAACATAAAAGCAAATTATAGAAACACACAATTTTCTTTTTGTGATCCATTTATGTTTTAGACAAACTAATATTACAGAAGATCTTGATCTAATTCACAAATCACGCTACGCCCGGCTTTCTAATCACGCTACGCCCGGCTTTCTCTGCTGAGGAAATTAGAATTGGGCCTCGTCTTGAAGGACTTCTAGTTCTAATTACAGAAGCACGTGCAGTGTCCTTAGGATGCAAATAACTGAGTGATTAAAAATAACATCAGAGTGAGTCAATGGTTGGTTTGTAGGCTAGCTAAGCTGCTAAAGTGCTATACAATATATTACGGTTACCAGTTAGATTTCTGCATATTGTACATTCATTGTATTATGATAATTTTGTTTTTAAAAACCAAGAAACATTAACATTTTGTACAATGCATCAAACTCAAATTACAAACAGTGTAATGTATACGTACAAAAATGGGAGATAATGTTACATTGCTAGTCAGTGGAGCCAATGGAAATTTGCTGTACAAGTTAAAGATGTCTTTATCGTTAGATAAAATGAGGTTATCATTTGAAGTAAAAACAAAACAAAACGAGAATTTCAGTAAGTGTTACCAGACAATGAGTTTTGTGTATTTTGACACTGTATTAATTAAAAGAGTGTAAGTACTCAGACTTTCATGAACAATGTAAGCTAGCCTTGAAGCCAGGCCAGTTAGAACAGGAAACAACTAAGTGTAAGAGTTGTTTATACTGTATGTAATGTACATGTACATGGTTGCATTACTAATGACAATGTTGGCCATTTTTGCTGCATACACTACATGTACACAGGTATCTGGCCTTGCAGCAGGTTTCATTTTAGTAGGTTCAATAATGCCACAATAATGACCGTCAATCAATAAATTTGCGATCAAATGACCTTTGATTCTGTCAAAACATGTCCATACATTCTAGGCGTAGACAAGACCATCTTAGCCATATTATACAATATATGATGACACACGCGGTACCCCGGGGTACCGTTGTACCCCGGGGTACCGCATTGTGTAGCGTCATCTTGCGTCCAACCGTACCGCAGCTATTGCGTTGTGCATGCAGTGCAGCGCGCGATTGTATGCACGCTATACCCACATTACAGCCCTAAAAATTAAATAAATAATTAAACAAAATGGCGGATTTTCGTCTGGTACCCCGGGGTACCGTTTATGGCATCATATGATGACATAAACATAAACATAGACGAAAATCCGCCAGTTTGTTTAATTATTTATTTAATTTTTAGGGCTGTACTGTGGGTATAGCGTGCATACAATCGCGCGCTGCACTGCATGCACAACGCAATAGCTGCGGTACGGTTGGACGCAAGATGGCGCTACACAACGCGGTACCCCGGGGTACAACGGTATCCCGGGGTACTGCGTGTGTCATCATATACTGTACCAATTGATGACAATTGGGGGTAATAAAATGGATGTCATTATTTTGACATAATAATTATAATATATCGTGTACATAGTGTGGACATATTGTCATTGAAATACACATGTTGATAATAACCAACAACACTGTAAATAAATGACAACACTGTAATTTTTTGTGTACGTACAAATGTGCACTGTACATGATACATAAACAAATTTATTTTCATGAATGGATGTTACCTGAAGGTTTAAGTTCTAATTCTCATAATATTGTACATTTCATTTTAAATTATGAGCTTTCCTCTTTGCACACTACATGTAATTTGAGTTTACTGCCAGCATGAGCTGCCTTGGGCAGATAGGAATCTATACATTACATACCATAGCACTATTAGTATTAGTTACTGACAGCAGCCTACAGATACTATTGACTGTCTATTGATTCACATGCATTGCCAGCCTGCTGTCCATTAAATACTGTACTGTATCAGTATGCCATTGAATTCTGTAGGGTAAATGTTAGCGCTCATTGAGAGAGTGTGGGTGTGAGTGTAGAACATTATAGAGTGTGGGACAGGGAAAACAATAAATTAAAATGTATTTTTCAGGGGCTACTTTTCAGGCTTGCCTGCATGAAAATAACACAGCTGTCTCTAAAATTTCTTTGGCAAACTCTATTAAAATATTAAAATGATTTTGGGGGGCTATTTTGGGGGTGAATTTGCACTGAGCCCCCATTTATTTTGTTCACTGGTGTAGGATATGATTTAAAGGGTACTGAACTACTGATCAGTGAATCTACCGAGTTGACAAGTGCATATTGGGGGGGGGGGGGGGGGGGGGTAATGCAAGAGGTATTTTAATTTGTATATTTTTATCAGTTTTTTTGTTACTTATCAAGTGAAAGTTTCAGCTGTAATAAGGGCACAGAATCACAAATCCTGGGCAAACTTTTAAGTTTTAATATGAGTGCCTAAATGTTGACCGTGTATACATGTATACATACACTTGTACCCGTATGTTAATTTTGTATTCCGTGGAACCTCATTATGTAACTCGAGATCTTCGGACAATAACAATTACCTTGTTATGTCAGGGTTAGAAAAACAAAATAATATAAAGAGCTTGGACCAGCAAATGTAACTTTTTGTATTTCGGGTTTTATCCTATCAGAGCTACATAACAATAACAAGGTTCCACTGTATTTCAATTGTAGTCCATTACATGCCTCCCAGTCCCACCTACTGAAAACTGTCAGACTATGTGATTATACTGCTACAGGACAAGTGCAAGGGTGTGGCAGTGATGAATGGTCATGGTGGCATGTTTTTCTTGCGGGCATACATGTAACTATAAATTAGATTGATGAGCATTGGAGTCCTCTTTCATCTTTGACCAGTATGAAATGCGATGCCAAAACAATTCTCAATTTATTAGCCTTTAGAATTATGACTCTTTTGAATAACTTGGTTAAGAGACATTTTATTAATGAACCTACATTTTGTTACAGTTTCAGTTTATTTTTTACTAGTTGTTACATTAATGATTAACCTACAATCAATTTCATACATTTTAGGGATAAGGGATTGGAAGCTTGAGGGCGGATAGGAATAGAATAGTCAAACCTGTTGTAGCAGTCACCTGTCTATATAATAGCCAACCTGCCTACTTGACCACATAAAACTATCCCCAGCAGAGAGAAACAATCAAATGGAACCTTAGAGGTCACCTGTCTATAGTGGGCACTTTACTTGCTTCCCTTTGATGGTCGATATACCAAGGTTTGACTATAAATGTTCTCTTTATTTGTTTGTTTGTATAGAGGAGTAGGGTTGGAGCTGGAAATCTGAGGACGTAGAAAGGGGAGGGGAAGGGGGGGGGGGGGGGGGGGGGGTCGGGGTTTGTGACTTTTGGAGATGCTTTTCTACAAATTGTTGCTTTGAGTTTGATAAGTGGAGGAGCGCCAGGGGGCATTTTTTATGGAGATGCTCATAGAGTGGTGAAGTGTGATGTCATAAATGATGTCATAAATATTCCTTTAAGAATTTTCAAATTTGGACTTCATTTTCAGAAAGAGCATAACAAATAATGTCCAAATTCCAAAAATCAAAGAAATAGGTTACATATTGGCTGAATGATCCGAATGATTTTTTTTGTCAATGGGCAATCAGTGTTATAGCGCACTGGTTCCTAAATTTAGGAACCAGTGCACTATAACACTGATTGCTCATTGAAGTAAAATTCATTCGGACGGGCATATCTCAGCCAATACGTAACCTATTCAATTGATTTTCGGTATTTGGACATTATTTGTTATGCTCTTTCTGAAACAGTGAAGTCCAAATTTGAAAATTATAAAAAAGTGATTTTATGACGTCATGGCTTCTGTACTCTATACCAAGGAGCTCATACACATTGGCCCGTTGCAGAAAGAGATACAATCAATTGAGAGTAACTATTAATTGTAAGTTTTAAAATGTGCGCTTTTCAACCAATCAGATTTGCGGCAAAGGATACTTCACGCTCCTTCAGGAGAATCTCAACACATCTTCCGCTTCTCACTTCACACTTCATCACAATTCTCTCTCATTTGTATTAGTAAACATCTCCAACAAAAATATGATTTTTTTGTTCTATGAACCTAGTCAACTCTATCTATCTATCCAGGATTCATAACCACAAATTATAGCTCTATCCACAAATTATAAATCTATCCAGGATTCATAACCACAAATTATAGCTCTTCTACATTGTACATGTATAGTAAGCTTGGCCTGTACCCATTTGGTCTTTAGATTAAAATCTTAATTATATCTCTTAATTGGATCTCTTAATTTGTCCTGTACAAGATGCCTGTACTTCCATTTCTTCAACTGCAAAATTGACACCAATGCTAAACCCATACTTGCCAACCGATCCGTTTTTAATGGAACTGTTCCGTTTTTGAAGTTTTTATAGCCCTAAAAAAAAAAAAAAAATTATAAATTTATTATTGTTTAATTTTTAATTTTTTTTCTTCTTCTTCTTTTTCTTTTCAATAATGCTATTTGTACCCATAAAATAAAAGCATCATAGGGTTTCACAACATGCAGAAACTTTGAAGGTTCAGGGGCTTTTCCCCCTGAACCCCCACCATGGGTGTTATCCCCTGCACCCCCACTAGGGGCCCTACGCTACGGCGGGCCCCTGGACTCCCTTCCAATGTGCGTTCAGTTTTCTGACTTTCAAATGTTGGCAAGTATGTAAACCCAACCCAAACTCTAATCCTAATCCATACCCCCTGGTTAACTATTTTGTACATAATAGAATAGAATGGAAGTTGACCAAATGGGTGTGGACTTAGCAGCACATGGAAGAATATATTAATACCCTCTGCACTTTGCACAGACATACTAGTAGTTGAACATATTGCTGTAATTATGATGAGTTGCTATAATGGAATGTATTCAAAAGTTCCTTGACCTTCATCCTTTGGATGATGCTGCATTGAAGGCAAATATTCACACACAGACAAATATAATAATCATGTGATGTCTACAATGTAATAATGATGCACATTCATACTCACAGACGGTTAAACAATCATCACCGTCATACATGTTCATCATGAAGCTTATGTACTTGTGCTGTAATCCCATTGAGGAAGTGTACAATTATAACACTGGTTAACGTGTCATACTGCAATTGACAACTGATAATCAACAATTAACAATTGAGCATGCATGTTCCAGTACAGTACACAGGTCATGTACACACAGCAATTGATTGCAGTTAGGTACTAGCCACTGGAATCCATCATAAACATGTTTTTAAATGAACACAACAATGCAATTTCCTTCATATTTCTCACAGGAAATGTTTTAATTTGTACCGATTCAAGCCCAAGGAAAAGATATATTTCTTGAGTTAAATTCCCCTTTTTATTGTTTTATTACTATTCCACATTCTACTGATATATTAATGATATCAATCATCTTTATTTATTCAAATCATGCAAATGTTACAAAGAAGGGTTCTGAAACCAAGGTCCATGACAGAATTTTAAAATAAATTAGCATTCTGCCATTGGCAAGATGAACAAAATAAGACATACTTGTAAACAAAGAATAACCCAAATAAAAATACATAAAACAACCAAAAATAATGTAAATATAATATAAATGTAAGTGAGAATTAATTGATATGGCCGCTATTCATGTATCATAGCTCTAGAGCTATGATACAGTATGAATAGCGGCCATATCAATTAATTGTTACTTTTATTACTATTATTATAATTAATTCCCCTATCTGGTCCTTAATCAATTTTGTATCTTCCTCGAGAGGTAATGGGCAGACCAGTCAGCCATTAGTAGAAGGAGGATTATTCCTATACACTATAATTCTGTATCTCTACTGATTGAATACAGCCAGGCAGTGACATTACATGTAGCTTGCTGCTGTAAGTGTAATCAACTACCCCTACCTGCTCTACTGTCAATCAATGTTGTATTTGCATAGCCCCCTCATGAGGCAATGTGATGTCCAGTCAATCAATGATAACAGGGGAGTTTCTCTATCTGGTAATTAACTACTCACTCTTCCACCTCTGAGCTGGATGAAGAATACAGTCTCATTTATCTGATGAACTGTCTAGCATTAAAAAAACATGCACACACATAGCACATAACCCACTGGTGACACACATACATTTGTATCTGTACATTTATGTCATGCTATCAAATGTATGTAAACACCAAACACACATACATGGTGAGGGATACATACGCACACACATACAGACAAAACACCTGCATGTAGCTCACATGCACACTTACATTCACATACACACACACACTTACATTCACATACACACACACACACATCCGTATATACCATACATTTGTATGGTGTTTTACACACATACACACACACACACACACACACAAAGGCACACAAATGACACAGTCGCACAAACACACATACTCGCACACTCACACACACACAGTCATACACAATTACACACACACACACACACACACACTCACATTGATCTGTCAAATTTCATGCTCATGCTTGCTCGGACACTACTTTCCTTCGATAACGATCAAAATACGTAGATACACGTAAGCGTCTCCTAGATCACATTAAGTCACTCCAGAATGAACTTCTAATTGCCTTGGTGAACCGCGGTCTTTGTATTATACAATCATTGGATTGAACATTAATTGAGGAGAAAGTGTGAGAAGCTGGTTCATTGCAGAATAGTATGTGCCATGAAGACTGTTTAATTACATCTCTTTATCTGTATTGTTTGTGTCTGTAGGCCATGAATGGCACAATGGCAGCATGATTGCACAATTGTCCTTTATACTGTGGCTATGTGATATGATTTATTGTTAGAAATAAAACACTTGTGTACTAATTGTGGAGGTGGACAAATTTAAGGACTTTGTAGAGCTCTTGTCTTCTTTTTACTCAAATCATTTTAGGCTCATAATTTACTCTCTAGACGAATTGGATTGTGATCGCAGATTCATCTTTATTACTGTGGCTTTGCGATGAGAGATCTCTAGAACTAAGTCAGCGTTGTAAGAATTGTGGAGGTGGCAAAAGGACTTAAATTCACTAGATCTCTTCCTTGTTTTAACTAGAGCTAATAATTTATTTTTGAAGTGACTACAATGTATGTGCTTGCAGTTTCATCTCCAATGTCCTTCTGAATGATGTATTTTCCTCAGTCGTTAATAAATCACTTTAGGAAGTGGTGAACACACTTACAATATCAATTTCACATCTTCCTAGTTTCACTTGTGCATATAAATACTGGAGGGCTAGGAATACGAAATTACATATTTCATGTGTACTTGGAATTTGCACATTATCATTAGGTATGGTTTGATATTTAATTCTAGCCCTGTTCTAGGCAGGTGATTGAGTCAAGTGTGGGTGTGATTAATCTGAAGTTAAGAAACTGATATTGTTTGTCAATACAAATCCTGGACTTCTGGTGTATTGAAAAGATAAGAACTCTATTCAATTGCCTTGCGTTATTTTGCGCTTGGAACTTACACATTACTGCAGTATGTATAGTAATTAAGGTGACCTCTGTTTCATTTCTTACTAAATGCAAATCTGCAAAATTGATATTGTGGATCATATTTGTGGATTATGGATATTTCCCTTTGCGCATTTTATGGAAATTTGGATCACAGCTTTGGATAGTTACTACAATGTATTAAAGGATTTTCCCATAACCTTTCAGTTATAACGTGACATTGTTTTAAAAGGATACAATTACTAATTTCTTGGAATTTGTTATATAACTTGCAAAAATCAAAGTGGAATATAAAAAGACTGCATGCATGAAGATAACAATAATGTAAGTATACAATGTACGTGTGAGAGGGTTGATTGTTTTAAATCATCATATTTCTAGGATATTCTAGCCAAATTTATGTTTAATAACACATAAATTGTATAGTCTAATAAAGTAATAAGTTTTGAATAAATTTATTAATGTCTGGATCAGCTTCCAAGCACTCTATTTATTACTGACTGATTACAAACGGGGCAAAGCACTCACAAAAATCAGCTTTTCTCTGGTAATTTTTCCTAAGCGCATGTTTTTCTCTGTAAACTTGGGTTAAAACAAAACAATTGCAGGGCTCTTTATACTACAAAATGTTTATTTGTTTTACTTGGTTTCTTACTTGCCCAATCCCCACTTACCTGAAAAAATAATATAAGACAAAATAATATCTCTTAAACTAATATACATTTCTAATAAATTTGGAATTCTTAATTTAGAAATAATGCATGTTGATCTATGCTGACTATGTATTGTCTAGATGAATTGTGTGTTTGTTCGCATGGGATGTGATAATCACCTAGTGTTATTTGTGCATCTTCATTGCATGTAGCTGGCTTGATAGCACAATTTGTGTGTTTGGTGAGTTGGGTATACATATTAACTTGCTAACAAACGGCTCTCAACTAATCACGGCGGTGGTTCAGTAAATTATAACGCTAAATTTCACATTAATGTTACCTACATGTATTTGTACACGTATTCATAAATCTGAGTTCATTCACTTTGCATGATTTTTATTTTAAAGACAATTGCATTGTATTCTGCATTTATAATATTTCACCCATTTAATCAGCGTTTGTTAGTGTGTTAATCACTAACATTGCCTTTTTAACCCTATTCGCACTGCAGGATCATTTTAATAATATTTCATAAAATGCTTATTACTGTCTATATTGTGTACACCCAAGAAAAAATATAAATTGTAGCGTACTGTGTGCTTGTCAAATATTTGATTTGTTTGGTGATTTTTATAACAAAACAATTTAAATTGTGATATTGATTTCTTTAAAAAAAAGGAACATATTAATATTACATTTTATATTAATACAAGAAAGTAAAACTAAATTTTAAAGAAATATGATTATTGATTATACTGTTCATTTATAGTCACAGGAAACACAATCAGTATTATCTGGGAGGTATTCAGTTAAGAATTGTCAACAAATCATAGCAAAATTGTAAAGAATGGAGAAAAAAAAAGGATTTATATTTTAAGTTTTGGAAAAATATTCTCTTTAATTCTTACAAACAACAAACGAATCCTTCGAGGGTAATCAGATTTGTGTTTTTTAGAATTAAATTGTCCTAAAGGGATTAATCAAAATCCGATTCAAAATGAAAATAACTTTCTATAATGACAACGTTGTTATTGCTTGGTTGTCCTGCATTCAACTTTCTATAATGATGTTGTTATTCCTTGGTTGTCCTGGCAACAGCTGCGTGTGATGATAGCCAGATCATGTACAGCACAGAGAAAACCAGAGAAGAGGATGGAACGACTACAGAGAAGATCACGGTGACGACGTCGCCGGCGGACAAGAAGTCTAAGAAGATGACGCTGTCCAAGCTGTTCAGGCCCTGGAAATGGAGGAAGAAGAGGAAGTCTGGAGGTTGGTTCAATGGATTAACAATATATATATGGCTGTTGTGCAACTCGTTATTCTCCCTCTTTAAAAAAAAAAATCACTTTGTGTCCATGTTCTGTAAATATTTCTTTGTTAATTACCTCTGTATGTTATGTGAAAGCTTTTTTCTCTTCTTGAATCTTTATATTTATTTATTTATTTGGTTATTTATTTAAAATTGTATAATATAATCTCAACCTGATCAGCAGCAAAGCTGGAATGATCAGCATACCATGCATCAGAACAATGTACAATACTATTTAGTACAATGTTTGATTGTATTAGTGTACTAACACGTACAGTTGAATATTAATTAGATTGAAAGAATACGCGTTTACACCATTGTACTTGTACATCGTAGCTCTCATAGGCACACAGTAATCCCATTAAGATGTTTGCGTCTACTGCTCAGTCAACAATCAAGTTTACTCATTGGGGATCAGGCCTGGATGAAGCATGGTAGGAAAACATCCAAACTTGATTGCGGAGGGAGAAGATTGAATTTACATTGGACTCTTTTGTTTTTTTTACTTCAATAAGAGGAACGTATCGCTAGTCACTAGATCAGGTCTTTGGGTTAAAGGCAGATAGTTATCTTAAAACTCTAAGATTTAACTAAGATGAAGAATGGATTGAATCAGCTAAACTTGATTGCAAACTGAGAATATTGAATATTGGACACTCCTACCCCCCCCCCCTTAACTTTTTCATCAATCAGAAATACAATTTAATTCTATCGGAGCAGTACTCTGGGTTAAATAGACAGATATTTTGCTGAGTGAGTTCAGGCATGGAAATTGAAAAATGCAAACTTGATAAAGACTTGATTGCAGACTGAGGAGATTGAATTGAGGTTTGACACCCTTTCCCCCCTAGACCTCATCATCTCAATCAGATATACTATGTATGGCTAGACCATGCAGTACCCTGGGTTAAGACGTACATACTGTACAGTAGCATCTGTCTTGGTGGCCACCTGTAAATAACTGCCAACCTGCAATTTGTGGCAACCAAAATGTGCCCCTGCTGACTAGAATGTTAATTTCCATTAACCAAGTGAAGTGGTGTAATACATGTAGGCCTTGTTTATCAATTGCTTGTAATATGATATAGCGAGCGTGTAACCAGTACCGTAAATCTCTGTGTATAAGGCGCACCCGTGTATAAGGCGCACCCCCAACTTTCTAAAAAAAAAAATATATATATATATATATATATATTTTTTTTTAATTTATTTATTTTTTTAGAGACACCCTATTTTTTTAAAGACACCCTGTAGTGCTGTTGGAATACTTACATCGCTGGTCTAGGGCATATCAAGGGCTTAATGTCAATTGTAGCTTTCATCATCATATACATTTTTTCACATACAAAATAGTGGTTAGTACAAAAATTGCACACATTGAGCAATAACACTGGTGCTCATAAATATTCATATCCATATTTATGAATATTCATAAGCACTTGACTCATTTAATATAGTGCAATTTTCTAACTTAACTAACTTTAACTATTTAAATATTTTCAATTGTGAGCAATATTTATAACCACTGGTTAGATAATTGCATATATAATGAGTACTGCTGCTCATGAATGTATGAATATTCATTAGCAGCAGTAATTTGCTCAATAAACTTGCAACTTTTACATCTGTAACCAACATTTTTATTGTGAGATAAAGATATATGTTGCTGAATGCTACAACATACAGCAAGCTCTTGTCATGCCATGGGCCAGTGTAATATGCATTGAACATGACTGCTGTACCTGTGTATAAGGCGCACCCCCGACTTTGAAATTTTTTCCGACGGAAAAAAGTGCGCCTTATACACGGAGATTTACGGTAAGTCAGTAAGACACAAAAGTTTGTTACCTCTCATTGGAACATGATTGCTTTTTTAATGAACATGCCATGTAGTGTGGGGTAACGTGTTTGTGTGTGTGGTTTTGTGAGGGTTAAAGTCGGTTTGACAGGGAAGTAGACTGATATATTTCATTTATTAACCTTTTAGAGCCTGAAAGGTTATTGTGTTATTATGAGCGCAGATTGAGGGGCCATAGTATTGCAAAGGTTAAAGGGATTTAGTAACAATGTTGTCCAAATCCTCAAAACATACTTGGAACTCTAGCAGTTCTCTTATAACTTGTTGTATTCGTATTAATTTAGAATCATGGGAAGGGTTTCGTTTTTTCAAATTTCCCTTTCGTTAAAAAGATATTTTCGATTGAAGTGTTCAGATTTTAAACTATCCACGAGATAGTCAGAAACGTGTACTAAGTTAGTGCAATGAGTTATTGAATATCACTTTGCATTTTTGCTCATAGCTTGGCCATATATCCATTTTAAGTGAAATTTTTACACACTATTCATAGAATATATAAGATCACAACAATACACATTCTAACAACCACTCATCACTTTTTGGACATGTTAACAAAGTTAGTAGATCCCTTTAAAGTGTGTCAGAATAGGGCTGGTATCTCCATTATGGCACAAGGCCTAACGACATCCGCTCTTCCTAATTGCAACATGGATTGGGGGTGACCCACCTAGTAGTGGAACAACCTAACGAAGCAGCAAACTGGGCAAGATGCTTTGCATATCACAGGTTCGCAGGAAGAAAGGAGGACAATGCAATGTGCAGGGTTTAAACAATAACTCTATGATTGACCCTTTGGCCTAGAGTGTCAAGTAATGTATGTATTGATTGCCTGAAAACTGTTCTATTAACACCCTGTAGAGAAAAATGAAACATTATTTTTCGGGGGTCTACTTTTTTAAGCATGCCTGCATGAAAATAACTCTCCAAAATTTGATTTGCATTGGACTCTAAGCAAATTTTTTTTGCCTCTTTTATGACTTACGTGTGTTTTTTTTTTGGCATTTCGTGCCCCCATGTATTTTTGTTTTCACTGGTAACCACCCCAACATAACAATGCATGATGATGTAACTTGGTTGCATCTCACTGAAAGGAATACAAAAACATTTGTTTCTGTTTGGGAAAGTATTTAAAAAACGTATACACATGTAGGAAGGAAGCATATAATTAGTATTCAACGTGCAATTTTTCCACTAGGTATAAACACTGTTATTTTTCTATGAAACTATCACATATCATTTAGAAGATTGTATTGGTATAAGATTGAAGTCTCAAATATCACTTTTGACAAAATCTTTATCTTAGGCACACTTACTTTACATACTATAGTACATGTACACATGTAGGGCACTGCCAATAGGGCTTGCATAGCAAACCCTTAACAGAGACTCAAGTGCGCATTTCATCTGACCAGTGACAAGAAATTGCATATAAAATCAAGTACAGTACTAGTTTAACTCATTCAAGACTGATTGATTTTTGTATAACATACATTCTTCATCTAGGCCCCAGCCCGAATATTGTGGTACCAGTACTGAACGGGTTGATGTGATCTTTTAGTGGTGTACAGTACCATAAAGCTCTAGATGCATACTTGGATGCATCTATTTTTCTTTTCAGGGCATATTTACTCAGGGGAAATAAGTCTACACTAACTCAATTATTCAAACTTTCTCAATGCAATTTAGAAGTGCTGTAAGTGTTCCTTATTCAGCATACCAAATTTTGCTCAAAACATTCCATGATTTATTCACTGCTTCTAAAATAATCATGAATGCATAATTTACTCGATCAATGAAACAGAAGAACTATTTTCTACCTGAATAAAATGTGCTGCAAATTAGTTTCTTATCAAAATATAAGGTTTGCTTAGCAGAACAGTTAATTGTTCAATTTTCTGCACATTCTGGGAAAAATGGAATTTTAATGAAATCGGTAAGAACTAGGTAAGACGAATGTTTGTGACTCTGCTGTAGTGTAGTTATACCTGTGTGACTGTGTCTGTTTCTGTGAGTAAGAAGAAGCAGGTGTTTGTATAAAGTGGCTGCGTTCTGTGAATGCATGCATTTGCATGGGTACCTGGGATCATGTGTTGAAACAGATTTATTATGATACATGTAATTTCATTATTTCTTTTGATCACCTGTTTTTGGAAATATGTGCCCTGGGTCAATGGTTATTTAACCCTTCTTGATACTGGCAAGGATACTATCTTTGAACACTAGCCTGCCAGCCCGCCCCAGGGAGCAGTCAAATTGTACTTAAAGGGCCAGCAAAATGTATGAAAGCCATATTTTGGTGGCCCAATTGGGCAACTAAATGTTCAAACTGATGATGGCAGAACGAGAACATGAATGTATTTTTCCATGTCAAGCCTCGTCCATATCACAATGCATGAACTTAGCATACATGTAGGCCCACTGGCCACGGGCCCCCCCAAAATCAGCTTCGGGCCACCGCAATCTCTTCATGCTAAATTTCACTATCCCAAAATGGGCAATCAAATTTAACAGAATTTTAAATGCTTTTCTCTATTTGAGACACCAGATTCTTGTTTTGCACCACTAAGAAAGAAAGATATTATTTTTACTTGCTCGACTGGGCCACGAGGAAAAATAGTTTATTTCTAGCATTGTTTATAAATAATCACACTTACAATCAATACAGTATTGAAAGTCATTGCTTAATTCATGGCCTACAGTAGTACTGTAAGCGTTTAGATAGAATCCCAGGTTGTTTTAAGGCCCGGTCACACATCACGGGATAGCGTAAATGGATGCCGACGAATAGAACATTTGCGAAATAAAATTATCTGGTGGTGAAAATCGTTTCCATTGCTTCGTGCACAAATCATACCACCGGATAGAACAACGTATTAATCACCTGACAGGGAACGGACACATTATCCAGTGATATGTGACCAGGCCTTTTGCTGCGTATACCTTGAGGCACAACCATACATGCAGCAAGCAGGTGATCTACATGTATGGAGGTCTGTTATGACGTGAGTTGACGTTTTGTCTCCACTCTCCTTGCAAAATCCTTCAGCTTATTGATCGGATGCATGGCAGAAAATCAATTCAGCTAAGATCATACAAATCATAATTACTTGTTATCAATGTATCATACTACATATGGTACACAATGGCTTTCAAATAAATGGGTTTTGTGTTATATTCAATTTGAGAATAAAGCAATGATAAGGTACATTTTGTGTACAACTTAACTTGGAAAATCTTTAGTCTATTAGTAGATTGATTTGAGTCAAATAAAATCATGTCTGTTGTAATAATTCAGTTAATATTGCAACTATTCATATTGCATTATGGCTTTAACATACAGTAGAAGGATTGATGTTGGGTTGTTTGGTTAAATTTGACCATAAAGTCATTATGATAAATGTAGGCAGATAGGGTACATGCTTATATTTCAAGAATTCACATGGGATACATCATGTATGTTTCTTGTGCTTTTAGCCTAGATTTGAATATTTTCATGTCAAAGAAACTGCTCTTCAAAGTGGTGTTGTGTGGTCGGACTGATAGGAGGGGGGGGGGGGGGGGGGGGGGGCGCACATCTTACTGTATGCTTGTATTTTTTTTTTCAAAAGTGGCCCCTAATGTTTGTTATTATGATAAAAACAAAACCCACAAGACTTCCATGAAAGGTGTTCCTCTTTAGTCAAGCATAGTCAATGGCTACTTATAATGACTCAAATGTTATTAAAATATCAGGACTATATTGCATTGGCTTTAAATATATTGATTTTTCAGATGTATTGTTATTTTGATCTTGTATGAAACGGTACTGTCTACATAATTGAAACGAAGGTGAAAGCCTTTATTTGAATGATCTTCTCAATGCCCATGAGCCGCTTGGAAGTAATGCTCCCCAGGGAGTGGAGATGCACCATGCACAATGTGTGAAGTCTGGCATTTTATGATTTGATCCTATAATAATGTTAAGTGCTTAGAGATATTACAAATTAGTGCTAAATAAATTCTATATATTATTAAAATGGATATTTGTGATTTTTTCTGCATTTAGTCTTAGTTTGTTTTTCTTCAAATTATGCCAAGTTTTGACACAAGGTAGAATCTTGTACTCTGCCTTAGAAAAAAAAAACCCAGATAAATACGTAATCATAAAGAAATTAAAAGGCTTTCACAAATGACCATGCTCATGTATACAGTTCTTACAGGTGTAGTACATGTACATGTACATGTTACTAAATTAAGTCAATCAAGATGGCCATAGAGTTCATCACTTCCTTTGTGTTTGTCATTGTAGTTCATCATCACCATAGCAACAGGGCTATCTATAGTACAGAGTATTGTCATAAAAAGCAGTAATTGTACTGTGATAATAGAGAGTTTGAAAGATACAGTACATACAGTGTTTGGGTAGAAAACACTCGTACATAGACAGGATTCACAGGAAATTATCTTCTTCTGCTTTTCTAGCTTACATGTAGTTTCTCTCTTTCTTCCTCTCCGGGAGTTATTTGTTACTTTCCTGTAAAGTGTAAACATTTCTAATCAACTTTGAAGTGTTGATTAAATAGTTTATGAATGTTGATTTCTGTTCGATGAATATTGTGTGTTGAGCAATACGTACATAAAAATGTACCTGCAGTTGAATTTGCACTCTGTAATCAGAAGATATAATTCCTGGAGTACTGACTGTACAAGTGCACATGTTGAATTGCTGTACAAGTATGGTACATTGTACTTCCTGTTGTTAAACCATTCACAATTTGCATGTTTGGTTTAAATACATTTTTTTTTGTCAACACAAGAGGGAGGGTATGGTACTTTTCGTAGAGCTCACATGTTTAGAATAAATGAAGCATGGAAAATAAACCGCTTTTACAGCAAGGATTCCAGACTTGATTCCTAACCTGGTTTATGGTTGAATTTCTCTCCTGTTTCTGTTCATGCAGATGACAATGCACAAGAAAGTGATGCGACCAAAGATAAAAACAGTGAGTTCCAATTCCACATGTATCACTGGGGCATGTCTGGTTTAGTTTTACATGGTCATTAGTTGTCATAAACTAGGCTCCACTAACATTTCACTAGTGGCCAGGATGTGCAACAAAATAATTGCCTCTCAAATTTGGTGAAAACAAAATGCCTACAAAAAAAAATTTACAAAATTGTAAACTATCCTTATGAAAATGATTATGGATGCGATTTGAATTTTTAGAATGCAATATATATATTTTCATTGTCAGTTGGAATATTTTTGCCTTTTATGTAAGTTTGCGAGTAAATACTCTCATGGAGTAATAATGAGCATGTATTTCTGTTTTCTGTTAGAGTAGATGAATTGATGGTTATCATTTCCCCTACGTTTCCCTACTTCTTTAGCATCTGTTTGATTGTCACACAGGCATCATTTTCATATAATACCAGTAGCCAGATGATTTTCTCTCAATTCAAGTGGCCTGAGACAAATTCCTGGATACAAAATATAGAGATTTCTAACATGTTTGTGTAACATTGTTACTTGAGATGTTGAGAGTAGATTGATTGTTAATGGTTCTCATTATTGTTTTTTCTTCCTACTTGTTGAAGGGATTCCTGGAGAGAATGGAGGAGTAGGTGGAGAGGAGAGGTTACAAGCAGGTAAGATCTAAACATGATACAAATAATAACAATACAGAAAAACAAAAGTAATTATGGACATACAAGGTGAAGGTTTTGATTCATCCAGGAAAGAAAACAAAAACTAAATCTGTTCAACTGGACTTACATGTACTATTTTGAGAGGAGTACAGTTTCACAACCTATCCGGGTTGCTTCTTCAGCTAAACTGGCTTGGGTTACTGGTGAAAGCTGTTGGAATCACTGAGCTGAGTAATCTTTTATTGTTTTTTATGGACATGTTTTGTATGTTCCATGTCACTGAATTGGTTCCATGACATTTGCAAAGATCAATTACAATTCCTCGGTCCATTGTTACTATTTCATAAACTACTAAAGATAACTGTGGAACTATATCAACAAATCTAACAGGAACCCTTACCTTAACCATAATAATAATCATAAACATAACCATGACCCTTACTTTCACGAAATTGTTAATGTTACAATAATATCTAGCAAAAATTGCTCTCAGGGTTTATTACTATATTATGCAATTTTTGATAGAGCAAACGTGTTACCAAACTAATCACTGGACAAGACTACTATTTATCTGAATTTGTTTAATCAACAAATAAAATAATTTACTTGGGAAAAGACGAGGGAGCAGTGACCAGATGAGGGAGGATCCTACTGTCATACATGTACGAGGCAAAATGGTAATAAATACAAAAGAGGAAATGGTACATTGTACATGCTTTTATTACCAATTAATTCAAGGATTTTCAAATGTCAACGTCAACTCCTGTTATAGCAGTCAGGAAAGAATCCCTGCTACTGTTGTAGTTGATGAGTACATTATTTGTAAGTTGTTGTGATGTTGACATTGTTTCATATAAATGTACTTGTTCTGATTGTTCATGTGTATGTGCCAAATGTGATTATCATGTAATATGAATGGGATACAAGTGCCTACATCATGCTTCCCACATCAATTTTGAATGAGGACGGTGAAGAATAAATTAGAAATAAGATGTTAGTTTTGTTAGTGCCAGATGTTTGTTTTAAAACTTGTTGTGGATGGTACCTACATTGCAGAGCTGGGCTTCTTGTTTTCAGTGAGTTAATTCAATAGATTGCATACATAACCCTTTCTGACATTCAGCTATCAACATTCAACCCTGTGATATTTGGTCCATTATTGATGTGCCCTTTAGTACATTGTCTGGCCTATAAACATGATTTGGTTTGGTTGTGTGGGTGCAAGATGGTTGCTAACCAGTTTTGGATGAGGCTTGTTGTGTGGCCTCTGAGTTGTCTTCTCCTGCAAGTTATTTTCAAAAGAAAGTCCACATAAAACTCTCTGACATCGAGCTATCAATATTTTACCCTAAATGCAATTGCGGCCCATCTACCATCATTACATGTGCTCTAAGCAGTACATTGTGCATTATTACTGACATTTATACATGTAACCATGATTTATTCAGCTTTGATGACATTGCCTGCCTTGGTATGCCACTATGCCCATGGTCAAATGGAAGTATCACAAAACACAGCAGTCCCCCATGGATTACTTATTTACAAGTTTATTATGAAAAAGGCAATGTTTGTATAACGATAACAATTTATGTACATTTGCAAAAACTTTCTTAGTGTTTTGTTTGCAAATTTTCTTTATGTTTTTAATCATTACATTATTTATTGGATTTTTTTTTGGAGGGGTGGGGGTTGATATTATCTACAACTTATGTAGAACAACAGAAAATTGTTGTCATAAAGTGGGGTTACCTTGTTGTCATAGTTACTGAATTTGTGCATCAATGTGTGGATCAATAAATAGATCAATAAATAGTGCACCATTTGCTTCAGTAGTCCCCAACATCCCATGTACAACACATGGTGTTGCACTGTTGTTGTAAATATACATGTTTATGTGCTACAATCCTGAGTATTTCCTAATACCAGTACAATTTTGCCTTGTAAACATGGCGCTGCCCATTGTGTGCATTCCCAACTTTGGCGACACAGTCCCTTTAATTAGTCTTCTATCACGTTGCTTATTGGTTTCCATGCTTCATGGTTGAGTTCATGGTCTTGAGAATGAAGCCAACATATCTACACTATCAGTCATCACATCATTAATTGTATTATAGCATTTAATACATTGAGTGCAGTGGAGTAGCTACCAGGAAGGGAGGGGGGGGGGGGGGGGGGCTGGGGGCTTGTGATAATTTGATGAAAACAATACAAAAACATAACTGAGTTTTAAAAAAACACAACCGGGTAAAAATTCTGAATAGAACTAGAGAAATCCCTAGAATGTGACCCCCTGAATGGCCACACTAATCCAGTGAGTTGGAGTGAGTGATAGTGTCTGTATATGAGCATCCTCTTCTTTAATTGCCCTTCTCTGCATTTCAGCTCAGCATGTTGCTTCTCCTTTGGTTTTCATCCCTTGTTTACTGGTTTCTATGCTACACGGTTGGTTTGTCATGCAGCGATGTGGCAGTGCGACCTGTATGGAATGTCATCTCACTTCCAGCTGGCAAAATGGTCCCTTTTATCCCACCCACTTTTCTGCAGATATCCTTTCATCCCATCTGCGCTCTTCCCCTTCGCACATCCTCATTTAGAGTAAGAGTCGTTTGGAGCATCGCTTTCATTCCTAGCAGGAACTCTGTCCTCATTTAGAGCTGAAATGCCCTCCTTCCATCATTGTTTAAATCTCTGGTTCTTTTGCTCCCCCTTTCTTCTTGCTCTGTTTCACTTCCACTGTTTCTCCATTTTCTCCATTTTCTCCAATATCAGTTCCTCTTTCAGTCTCCTTTTATTTCTCCTCTATCTCATTTGTTCAAACTCTTGTTATTAAAAATGTGTTTATTTGCCAATGATGCAAATCCTATTTTAATATGTTTTATCTTTCTCTTTTTATTATGGATGTTGATGTATTCTCATCATTAGCTATTTCCTTCATTGTTCACCTTTCCAGGCACTTGTTCATAAAGTGTTATCCCTTTCTTTCTATTTCCCATTTCTCCTTGCTCTATTTCACTTCCTCTGTATCTTAATTTCTTCACTACGATCCCTTCCTCTTACACCCTCCTCTTATTTCTCTTCTGTCACATTTGTTTCCTCTTAATCACATTCTTTTACATTTCCCATCCTGGTTATCAGTGCTTTCTAATTCTATGCTTCATTTTTCTCTGTTATTATGGATCTTGTTGTTGGTATCTCATAATTAGCCCATTCCTGTATTATTTCCTGGCCCCTTTTACCTAGCATTTATTGTCATTGTCCTACTTTCAAGTCTTACATTTGTTCTACAAAAGTAACAGTTTAAATGTAGTACTGAGAAAAGATCAATGTACAACTTCATCTTAATGGAACTTGTTAATGATTTTATAAATTAATTTGCTGTCATCATTCCATTACTGATTAAACGTTTCTCTGCGTATTTCAGTTAGTATACATGTAACTCTATGATCCTTCCCTTAGGTGCAAATGGTGTGTATTATATCTCTGTATGTTTGCATTGCACTATAATGCCAAGATTGAAGCAAAGCACTAGCGATTGAAGTGATAGGCAGACATATTGATTCTCTCTGATGCTAAACGCAGATTGTGCCGTTAGTTGCCCACTTGATCATGTTTTGTGCATTCATGTCCAGCCTTAGGGGCGATGGATGCTATCTGGAATACATTCATGTGATTGCATTCATGTCCAGCCTTAGGGGCGATGGATGCTATCTGGAATACATGAATGTGATTACCTAGGAGGAGATCTTGAACCTGAATAAACAAGGTCCCTTTCAGAGAATTGCGTTTCAAGCCTTTCTGTATATAATAGCAGTCTGTTATTTGTTTTGCATTGCAGTCTATGCAAATTTATCTTAGGGGATATTATGTATACATACATGTACATAAGATCCCCTAAGATAAATTTGCATAGACTGCAATGCAAAACAAATAACAGACTGCTATTATATACAGAAAGGCTTGAAACGCAATTCTCTGAAAGGGACCTTGTTTATTCAGGTTCAAGATGTATATCTTACAGTTGTAATGTTATTTTCTGAGTTTTGGGGTATTTAAGGGGGTTATATGGCCCCAAGCCAATTGTATTTATTTTTGTGGCACTTTTCAGCTGTCTGTTTTAAAATATACAGAACTACCTTGTAAATTAAAGTGGGCCATTTTTACATTAACAGCTTACATTGAATTATTTGCTGCAAACCCTTATTTATATATATATATTATTTTTTTACCGGTCCCTAATATTTTCTTTATTAGAAAAGAGTTGAATGAAGAAATGCATACTCATGTTCTCCTTGTGCTAAATGTCAGGGTTGGTCGATTGGACTCATTGTCATCTTGGGTAGATATGTACATATACGGTCAAACATACCAGTCTACAGCAGCCATTAAGTACCAGTATTATAGAGACCATCAAAAATTGTCCACTGCAGTGAAAAACAATCTAGAGGTCAGAAGTCAACAGTGGTCACTTTTCCTGTTTCCCAGAGTTGGTCATTATGGACGGGTTTGACCTCACAATCATATGCTTGGAGATGTTGCGCTTCATTTGTGACAAAAATTATATTTTAAGCGTAACATTTTTCAACCATCCGAGACTGAAAATTTGTAATAAAGCTGATTTATGACACAACATTGGAGATGATTACTTCACTCATGCATGTCCTTGTGTGTGTTTGTTTTCAATTATTTATGATCATGTCATACATACACAACTGATTTCTCTTTATAATTATTTTATGTGAGCAGCTGGAATCATTTGTCTTTTGGGTAAACATCTTTCTTTTTTAAGTCTCATACTTAAGATTAAACTCTTTGCTGTATTTATTACATGTGCTTCATCTATAGATACAACCTGTCCAGTAACTATATATCTGATTATGCCTTCAGCGAAGCATGCTTTGCTGCATTGGTGCATGCAATGTGTATTAGATGCATACATTAATACAGGTGGCTACTTCTTAGAGAGAGCAACGCTTGCAGATGGTATACAGAGTATGGAGTAGAAGTGACTAGTGGAGTGGGTAATTGCAAATATCGGTTGAGTGTGTAATAACGATAGTCGACTCAGCACGCTCTGAAGCTTGGCCATTGATTCCCTGCGGTACCCTCATCTCCGCTGGATGTGCGGTACCCTCATCTCCGCTGGATGATGTCGGTTGTTTCTAATGTTACATGTGAGATTGCTGTCTTAGAGAAGCAGGGAAAGAATTTAAAAGTATTTATTTATTTTTTTTTATTTTTTTTATTTATTTTTTTTTTTGGGGGGGGGGGGCTACTTTTCAAGCTTGCCTACATGAAAATAGCAATCTAAAATATTTGGCTGCTGTCTTCAACGGTCAAACATTTCTTATGTACTGTATATGTATGTACCCGACCCCCCAAAAAGGAAGTAAACAAAACAAAATGAGACAAAACAAATTATTTCAGGTAGATGTTTTTCGCAGAGGTGTAACAAAGTATATAGAGTTGCCGAAATGTGTTTACCAAATTGCTTTCATGAACAGTGCAAGTTTGATGAATATGGATGCTAATTTTTCCGTTAAATTGCTCAGAGAAAATTGAAATTGAATCCATTAACACCTATTCTGTTAAATGCTAAGAAGACAGATAACCCTTTGAGTGTTGTCTGATATACCACACACGTAGATGTTACATAGACCCTAGTCTGATGCCAGGTGCCCATTTACTTTGCCATCCTTTTGTTGTTGTTTTTTTGTACAAGTTGATGTAGCTGTGGGTCTTTGTGCATTCTGCATGTATACGTGTGGGCATTTGATCCTGCAATTGTACATGTATGTTTACCTGGGGTTAATTACTTGACACAGTTTTATTATAGTCTGGGGCAAATGATAGGGTAAATAATACATGGTTAACCCCTCTAGATGACTTAAAGGGAACTAGTAACTTTGTTGGCATGTTCGGAAAGTGATGAATCGTGAGTATAATTTTGTAGGTATGTGATCTGATATGTCCTATCTTCACGTTAAATAGATGTTATATGGTCGAGCAATGAGCGAAAATGCAAAGTGATATTTGCTAACGCATTGCACTGACTTTGTACACAGTTATGACTATTCAGTGGATAGTTAATAATCTGAACACTTCAATCGTAAATATCTTTCTAACGAAAGGGAAATTCGAAAAAACACAAACCAGTTTGTTGCTTCTATTGGTAATATGAATACAACAAGGTATGAGAGAACCCCTAGATGAAGTTTTGTGGATGAGGACAATGTTACTAGATCCCTTTAATTGCATTGTACATGTTCATGCCCTGTTTAACACAAATAATAAACAAGTATTATGTAGCCATCAATATGCCTGAAAAGTGCCCCTGAAAACAGCCATTGCAAAGAGCCCCTGAAAATAGCCCCAAAAAAGAGCCCCTGAAAAGAGCCATAGAGGAGTGCCCTGAAAAGTACCCCTGTGGAGAGCCCCTGTACCTGTAGATGATGGTTCAATGCAAAACTAATCTCAGAGTGTGTGATATAAAGAACATTTCAGGAAAGCTTGAAAGGGGGAAGGGGGGTTAGGTGCATGACAGACTGCATTGTAACATAAAGCTGTTATTATATGCTCAGTAGATGATCACATCATGTGGCTGCTGTATAGAAGGAGTTAAAGCAAGGAGGAATTAGAAAGCCTAGGTTAAAGGAGGAGGGAGAGGGGGGTTTATCTAGGCATTCTGGCAGACTGTACTGTAACTTGACGCTGTAATTACATGTACTTTTGAAAAGTGACAATTTTGCCTTTAATGTGTGCTCACTCATGCATGACTCGACGGACCAATTTCATTTTCACACAGAAGTTAGTCAATAAGTGTATGAACAATCCTGCCAAGTTATTTTGCTTAAAACCTTTTCGTTAAAAAGTTACGTTATTTTGATTAGGGGGGGGACTTAATTTTTTTGTTGGGTTTAATCTTCATGTAAAAATAATTCTTAAGTCATTCGGACAAGATGATTTCTATTAAGAATGACATGTGCAGTTCACAAATTACATGTACAGTACATAAAATAGATGGAGTCTGACAGGGCTTTTAAAATTGATTTTCGGGGCTCGTTATGGTATTTTGGAGGCAAAATTACTGGGATTGTTTTTTGGACAAGAGCGTGACTCTGTGTCTGTGTGAACAAGCTGCTAAGTAATCTCTTCCCTCAACATCCGTGTAAAAGATGAAGCTTAAGATGCAGGATGGCAGGTGAAACATATCGATGACATGTCTACTGGCTGGCCTACTTAGCACACCATGATAGCAATAAAATACCTCTCTGCTGACAAGGATATATTGCTGCTCATCAAACAACATTAACTGAGCTGCCAGATTTTTGACGCAACAGGAGCCAGGCAGACTACTTCAGAATAACTTGTACTTGCGTGTACATCGTTGTAACTATCGTTGTTCAGTTGGGATTTATTATTATCTATACATTATATCTGGAAGAAGCTGGCTGGACTAAAGAATGATTGCGCAATCTGCTAAATGACGTATTTTTAATTTGATGTATTGCGGTTGATCAGCAGACAATAGCAGTTATTCCAGGTGTTTGACTCAACACACAGGGCATCAAGCAGATGATTCCAAGCTCTCTTCAGTTGTATAAATCTGATCAGTTATGATAACTCTGTCTCACTGTCTGGAAGTAACCAGTCGATTCCAGAAATGGCTGCACAATCGACCTGATGAAATGTTTTAATGATTTTTAATGTGCTATTGCTCTTCATCAGCAGACATTACCAGCCTTGCTAGGTGTTTGTTGCAACAGGACGACAGAAGATTCTAAATAAAGTCTGTTTGTGACTTTATCTTGGTACTGCTTTGTCAATATATGGCCATTATTCCTGTTTGAAAATATTGTTCCCTTTCAAACTAAATACCTGTAGGCCTACTGGTTTATAATTGCGGATGTTTATATCTTTGTCTCACTATTTGGAAGAATCTAGAAGAAGCCAGTCGCTTCTTGAAATGGCCGTGCAATCTTCTAGATGAAACGTTTTAATGACTTTTAACATGGTATATTGCAGTTAACCAGTTAACAGTGGTATTGCCATATTTGTAATGCAACGAGGCAACACAGCGGATTCTCAAATGCTTACCTCGTCACGTTTATAAATCTGATCGGTTAATATCTGTCTTGCTATCTGGAAGACAATCTACTAGATGAAATGCTTTAATGACTTTTAACCTGATACATTGCAGTTTACCAAGGGATATTTGTGGTATTACCAGATTGTTGAAGCAACAGAACAACAGGCAAACCTTTTTTGTATGCACAAATACAAGTTGAGAGCTCACATCAGGCACAATTAAAGATATCTGACTTGCTGACTTGTTATTTTCACAACTGTTGTTGTTTTCCTTTTAAAATGGTTGCACCATGATATCGATGGAACTTTCAAAACCTTTGGATGTACTGTATGTAATTTGATTGGGTCAATATTGTGATAGCTGCATTGTGATTCCTGCATTTGAGTCTGATCAGTTGCATTGTGGATACATCTGTTTGTCTTGCCACGAACCTAGGATAACGAATCATAATTACATTTTCAGGATAACATCAGCAATCGCTGATATGCATTGAATCATACTTTGTGAGGCATATTATGTTCATCAAGAAACCTCATTTTGGTCATCAAGAGAGTTCAATGAAATAGGACACATAAACCTTTGGTTGTTTTGGGACTATTAAAGTGGTGTAGTTTCAAATTAGATGTCTCACAATTGAAATGTATTTAATTCAGAGATCTACTTGTATCTAGCTGTTTGATTTAATTGAACATGTGTTCTCCTAACATGCAAGGCCTAGTGGTGGAAGTCTCTTCAGAAATTGAAATTGAATTTGATTTACCAAACAACAATATCGTTTACAATATTTAACATAAATCTTTATCTTCAGAAATTGTTAGACCATTCCTTGTGACATTCGCACATTGAGACAGATGCAGTTTCTAGTTTTGATTCTATTTTGATGCCAGTTTGTTTTCAAGTAGTTTTATTTACAGAACTTACTACTTTCTTTTCACTTGCCACACCTTATGTCTGACATGCAGAAGTGTGTGTCCTTGTTATATAGATAGGATCCAGTTTAGATTGTAAAACTTAATGCAGACAATGTATGTGGGTGTACTGTACTTATAGAAAAAGGAAGCAAGATACTGAGCCTATGCAAGAATTTATTTCACCATATCCTTATTATATTTGTTGGATTCTTTTTACTCTTTATATATTTCATAAAGGGTTACTCAATGTGTGTATTTTATGACATTGTTTTGACTTTTATAGGAAAGAGGATGTGTTTCACTTGAAATACCCAAACCTTGATGTCAGTTTCTATTTCATTGTTTTGCTACCAGCGCTTTTGCTTGGTATCGTTTCCTAATAAACATGGATTCTACATTAAGAGTTTCCAGGTTCAGAATTCCAGGCAGATATAGCAAGAATTTGTTTTTACTGTGCAATTGTTCATAGTTGCTTTTCTTCTGCATATAACTGGATTTTTGTTTATGTTCTAACGGATGAAAAACTAGTATTCTGATATTTTCTTTGCAGTAAAAATTTGGCTTGTTATCATGTTCTGATAGAGATATTGCCTCTGGTTTCATATAAATAGAGTTCCAAGTTCAAAATCCCCGGCAGTGGAAGTCAGAATTGGATGGATGGGTTTACTTTAAAGTTGACAGGATTCTTCTGATTGCGGAGTATATTGGTTCTGTGTTCCATATATCTTCATCTTTTTGGGATTGTTGGTTTGGACAAATTCAAAGCTTGATAGGAAAATGTTCCTTACAACTCGGTTGTCTTAACTTCATAAATCTGTGTTCCAAGTTAGAAATATTTGACATGGGAACCTACATTTTGTTCTGTATTGAGTTGCTAATTAATAATTTATAGATCTTCTTGACTGAGGACTTTCTCCTGGAGACGATATTTAGGTCAGACTGTCCTGACCGAAATATTGAGAACTCTTTTTGCCTTTCTCTACCGGCATCTTCTTACAACGGTTCTTTTAGAGTAATCTTCTCAGACTCTCCCACTTACATGTAACTTACCTCCTTTTATAAGTTCATCTTAGAACTAATTTATTTTGAAAAGTGAAACTTTTTTGGAAAAAATAAAAGTTAGTTTTTTCTGTTGTTTTATTCCATTATTGGAAAGATCAATATCTAAGGTTTTATAAAATATATGTTTTATACTAAATATTGAAAATTCATTACTCATTTGCATAAATTTGCATAATTCAATATTTAAAAAAAATTCATAACTCCAAAAATAATTAAGCTAGCTCATTCCTCTTACTCTCCTGTACATGTTGATACCAGCTTTGTGACAATTGAACTTCATGTTACTATCTAAACCTAACATTTGTAAAATTCCCATTTCCATTCGCATTGTACAGTATGTCACACACGTGACCCAGACATCTCCACACAATAACGTACATAAAAAAACAATCGTTTGAGTTTATTTATTTTTTGTACCATTTTCTTACTTACAGATATATATATGTTGTCTGATACTAATATGAACATTTGAGCTTTTCATATCTCACAGGATTTTCAAAGTGAAATTGAGTTTTAAAAAATTTCTTCAAAAATGCTCCCGTGCAAAGTCAAACACGTGACCGATGCCATTTGACCTCTGTCCTTGGGTAACGTAATCCTAATAAAATCTTTTGTGTTACACTTGGAAGACTTCAACATATGCAAGTCATATATGAAGTTCACATCATCATACCTCCTATACTTACTGAAATATTAGCATCCTATTTCAAAAAATTTCATATTTTTGGTCACACACGTGACCAAGAATGGCCCAATAATACCTTTTCCTCATCTATCAGCCCATCTATATCTCTGTTTTCATAAATGCTCTTTGATTGTTCACTTTGTGCCACACATGTGTATGGATATCATACATAGCGGATAACCTTCACTTCAAATTAGTCTATTTTATCTATTCTTTCTGGGTTATTAGTTCAGGAAATGACTTATCTGCACATAGTTTAGACAATGCTTTGTGCATTCAGTCATCCATGACATTTGTATGACCAGTATAGTTGAAGTTGTAACTTGTTACTCTTGTGAGCATCAAATTCAAATGATAGATGCTTATTCCAAATGGCTTTTGTGGTTTTCGTTGGAAATGAAGACATTAACCATATCTCTGATACCATTGCACTGTTAGTGTGAAGGAATTCTATTGCCTTCATATGGTGAAGAGTTGAGAGGTTAAATGAGGTATAAGATATATTGTCATTAGGTAATTGTCATTGTCAGGCAGTAAGATTTGCCTCTCATCTCAGAAAGAGCGTGTTACCTTTTCTCTAGTATTGGGGAGCTGGTAATGTGCCACATGCAAACATGTAATTACATCTTGAAAACAGAACTATGATTGCAATATAGCTGTCTAGTGAATAAGAAAACGATGATGTAGATTTTGATTCATCCAGGAAGAGATCATAGAAGCAAAACTAAATCTGTTCAACTGGACTTACTATAAGAAAGTGAATAAGAAAGTTGCTGCATTATGTAGAGTGGTGCTGAGAGGTTTAACAGAGGTAATGATGATCATGATTGTCAGGTAGAGATATACCTCTCTCATCATTAGGAGATGCCTCCCGTGCCTTGTTGACCGCTGTGTCGTATTCCATGCCAAGGAGATGTCAATGCCCCCCAGCCAGGGGGCAAAGGCACAGCAAGGTGAACAAAATGAACTGCTACTTTTCAGGGGCTACTTTCCAAGGTAGCCTGCATGAAATGCACTCTAAAATTGTTTTTTTTGGTGTAAATTTCAGGGGCTCTTTTTATGATTTTCAGGGGCACTTTTTGGCATTTGGGGGTGGGGGGGTGGGGGGGGGGGGCTAATTCACCTTCAGCCCCCATATATTTGTTTCACTTGCTGTGCCATATTCCATGCCAAGGAGATGTCAATGCCCCCCAGCTAGGGGGCAAAGGAACAGTCAGGGGAAAACATGAACATCTAATTAATATCTGGGGCTACTTATCAACCATTTTAGTATGATGATAATAGCACTCTAAATTGATTTTGCATTAAAGTCTATTTGCACATTCACTAGTGCCAGTGCTCTTTTAAAACAGATTTTGAGTAGTTTGTTGGCATTTCGGGGGCTAATTTGCCCCAAGCTACTGTGTATTATTTTCACTGGGCACAGCATTGGCCCAATTTTGTCCCGGTGACAATTATAGAGTTGACACAATTATGAAAATTTGGTGCTATAGTCCTCTACTGGAAGCAAGTCTTTTCAATAAAAGTCTAGCATAATGAATAACATGAAATAAATTTAACCCATTCAGAACTGATCACCAAAATAGTCATGCTAGGGTCTATTGAGAATGCATTTTATATCAGATTCATAATCAATAATCTTGAACAGGTTAATAAAGCATACATGGAAATGAGATACCACTCTCGATTGTTTTGTAAAAGAACAAGGCAAGAACATGCGACCTTTATTGACATGAAGGCTCACACATTGGATCCTACAGAGATCAGGAGTTATTAACATGATGGCTCACACATTGGATCCTACAGAGATCAGGAGTTGTGCCAATGTCAAACCCCCTGTCTTCATAGAGTTGATTCAGTGCTAGAAGCTCTCAAAGTCTCTCCTTTTTATCATCCAAAGTCTTATGATAGTAACTGTTTGATGCTCAACTCGTGACAGAACCCTGCTGTGTTCCAAGGATCCAGTTTCTCTCCAGCCCTTAACCTTTTCCCATAACAGCTTGTGCGCAGATGGGGTGGAGCTAGTCGTTTATATGCCATCAAAGACATTGTTTATGACAGCTATATTGTCTATGAGAATACATGTCACTGGCCTGTACAAGTAAATACAGATCATGGATATATGAAGTTTCTTTGAACATTGGTGATAAGTTATGTTTATGATTTCTTTCTTATAAATTCCTCCCTGGTGTTTCTTGAAGTCCTTCTTGGAATATGAAGTTTAAGACATCACATTATTTCTTTTTGTTGAGATGTCGCACATAGTTTGTTGTGACAGCTGAGTACTTGGAGGTTACGATGCTTGTTGTACGTATTACTTGTAAACTGCATTACAAGAACTCTTTTGTTGTTGCATGGGCTCCATTGCCCTAAAAGTCAGTCTTTTTTTTTTTTGGTGTTTCTTGTTTGGTCTTTGGTATGCATCTTGTCGTTCCCATGTCACAAACAGTTGTTGTTTATGACAGTACTGTTTATATGAGAAAGGTATCACACACTTGTACTGGCCTGTGAGATAGCTGTTCAGGGTGGATCTTAGCCCGGGGTCTATGGAGAATGCATGCTATATCGATTTACAACATTTACACAAAAATTCAACATTCTTAAGCCAGTGCATATATATCTTTATTTTTTTTAATATGATTCATGTGAGACATATTAAAAACAACTGACCTGTATTCATGTAAAACAATAAATTACATGATGCTGAACTACAAGTCATTTATAGTTGACCCTTTTTAGTAGAGCTCTGTATACATACATTTAGGCTGAAATTTATCAATTAGATTAAACCATGTTTTAAATATGTGTCATGTGACATTTTAAACCATGGTTTAGTGACTTTAGTCCACTGTTTTATGGCAACTATAAACCAAGGACAAAATTCACTTGTAAATAGATTACAGAATGACCTACACATAGTGGGTAATTCTACTGGATCTTGTGCCTGATGATAAACACTAAATTTGGAACATTTGGATTAATCCTGTCAATTTGCAAGAATCTGTTTCAATAAAGACAGAAGGATATTGAAATAGATAGAGATAAGCAGTAACTTTGAAACATTGTGAGTGTCTGAGTCAATTTGCAAGAAGCTTGGTCCCGACAAGGAAGGACATTACAAAGGAAAGTTAAGGAACATTTGGAGTGATTGTGTCACTTGTGTCACTAGCCGGAAGGATCATTTTAAAGTGAGAGTAAGGATACTATGTCGACACTGTGGGATAAAGTGAGGACAGCGGCTGGCTTCCCAGTCAGGCTGGTGCAGACCTCCAGGAACTGGCTCTGGGCACCAGAAGGTAAATGGAAAGGCAAGCCAAACGCTGCCATTTTGGTTTTGTTTTCAGTACTGTCACTGACTAGTGCATAATTCCTGACACGTCTGGGCCCCGTCGCTGAAAGAGTTGCAATCAATGTTAATGCTGCAGTTAATTGCAAGTCAGGTCATGTGATTAAATGCACAAAACTGATTGGTTCAATGTGTATATTTGTTTAACTTGCAATTAATTGCAACTTTACAAGTGATTACAACTCATTCTGCAACATGGCCCTAGTCTTTCATTTCCTCTGGGTATCCCTAATTAATGAGCAAATATGCCAAAATTTGGCTTTACTTTAACCTGCTCATTCCCTGTTGTATAATGATATTGCGCTGATTGATGAGTGTACATGTTTTATCATGTAATCATGTATGTTGTTCTTGTACATTGGTCTTGTGAAGAGAGGAATTGGTCCAATTTATCAGAATTGCACTAATCCCCATTTTACTAATGCTGTAGATGTATTTGTATCCAGGGCCCACTATTTGTCCCTGCTGGCAGTGGGTTAACGGTTGATGCACAAGAAATTTACAGTTATTTACATTGTAGATAATATATGATAACTGATGTATTTTCCCTTTTTGTTTCCTAATGTGTACAAGCTCAGAAGAGGAGGTGAACAGTGATACCAACAGGAGCTGTGATTGCAAATATATTTCTTTGGACAATTAATAGTTGAGGCATAAGAACAGAGGTATTTTCCTTGTAATTCAAACCATAATTGATGTTTGTTTGTTTGTTTCCTAATGTGTAGGTGCGCAAGAGGGAGGAGGGGATGCCTCATCCTCAGCCGTCACACGGGTAGAGATCAACAGTGATACCAAACCAGACCCTAACACTGCAGGAGGCCAGCCTGTTGCCAGGGTAACCGCATCAGCGGATGGAGATGGAGGAGCGAGGGGAACCCCCAAGCTGAGACCGGGAGGACCCAAACCAGCAGTACCCCCAAAGACCTCCCCCGCACTGACCAACAAGAAGGGCAAGCCTATGGTTCCAACCCCTGGTATGTGTTTTTTAATTATTTTGTAAAACCTTATCATTTCAAAGACTTTTTCTTCACTTCCGTCAAATACAGACCAATATTGATTCAAGTGAGCAAAGTGATTATAGTTCTATCTTTCTTGGAATATATGTGTTCTTTACAAATCAGTCCATCAGGGAGTTGGACTTGTGTTTTGGGCCGAAGATTCAATAGATCTGAGAAAAGTCTGAGATCCTTTGAAAGCCTTTTCTTTCCTTATCTATAATCATATAGATTCATCAGACACAATTTATGTGGAATATTGATGTACAATCAATGTATATTGACATGTTGCTGGAATAAAACAAGTGTATATCAAGTGTTGAGCCCTGCATGCATTGGGAGGGTAGAGGAAATGATGTAAATGATGCATCTTAAGGGGACCACCATGCAAAGGACAACACAGGCTTATATGTTTTGCTACCAACCAAAAAAATACACGGGGGCAAAGGGCGATACGCCCCCGATACCTTTAAAATCGCCCCCGTGAGCCACGGCACGGGGGAGAAAAAAAAAAAAAAAAAAAAAAATTTACATTTTATTTATTTATTTATTTATTTTTTTACATCTTTTTGCATGATCGGAAAGCGCCAGAAATGTACCAAACATGGCATAATCAGATAGATCACATCATGATAATCATTTATTAGACCCTTGAGCAGTGAAAACGATGTAAAAAAAAAAAGAGCCCCCATGAGCCCCAAAATAGCCCTCGTGAATAATTTCATGAGGGCATTTTTTTCCCTCAAAATTTTCAAAATCGCCCTCGTGGAAAAAAATGTATTTTTTTGGTTGTTTGGTACTGTTGAGTGTTGTTGGATATTAACACTTTGCAATGGGTTGTGTAATTTATACACAATACAATTAATCACCAACACTTACAGAACCAACAGGGCCTCATGGTTCTATATGCACCAAACATCTGCAAGTGCGCCAATTCTATTTACGCGTACGTTTTGAGACGGTAGAACCTCAGAACATGTGTACATGTCTAAGACAATCTATAGATAGTCTTTTTTGTCAGACCCATGTAGGTGATGAGTGTTCCAATTAGTTAACTTGTCTGGAAACCTATTAATCTGAACTCGGTGAAATGGACTACTTCATGTATAACCTGTTACCTTTCATTTACAAGAATGTTATTTTGGCTGTTGGTTCCCTTTAAAAGGGTAATAAGTGCCCTCTTTGGGAATATTGGCTTCCTAGGGGAATACTTGGCCTCATATAAGAGGAAAAAAGCAAGAACATTCTATTTTTGGCGCAACCTTCCCACTCAGGACTCCTGCCCCCTGCATTTCCCCCTTGTGGTTGTGTGGTTGATATCATGAGACTGAGAGCAAATTGAAGACTTCCACACTCATGTTTACTCTCATTCCATGGATGATCTATGATTATGATGCAATATAGGAAAGGTACTCCTAACACATGCTTAGACCCAAGCACATGAGATGTCACATTTTCTATTTTTGGCCACAATGAGACTCCTCAAATTGAGCATTCATATAGTTTAGTATTTTGAAAGTTTTGGCAACATTTCTACTCTTGCAAAGTTGTCCCTGTCTCATGGGCCCCATTGCAGAAAGACTTACAATCGATTGTAAAGTTACAATTGATTGTAAATCAGATCATGTGACTATAAAATGTGCAAATCTGATTGGTTGAGATGCGCCAATTGTCTGACTTACAATTAACTGTAACTTCCAATCGATTGTACCTCTTTCTGCAACGGGGCCTTGGAGTGACAAATACAATTATATACAGGGGCTCAGGTCTATTTAGCCCCCCAAATGCCACTAAGAGCCCCCCAAAACAGATTATCCTTGTTTGCCTTGTCTCATGCCTCTATCCTAATGAAAGGAGGTGACATTGACAGCTTTACTTCTCTCCTAGGTCATATGCAATTGCTGACCTGGATATTTCTTTCAAATTAAATAAGGCCGCTTACAGTTTTGTTAGAAGGTTGTGGGACTCACATAGCTTTGTCAGTTTTAGTTATCATTTTCTTTGTCTTCTCTTTATTAAGTCAACAGTCTTGGGGGACAAGCATTAACTAATTTTCCTTTCTCTTGATATTTTCAGATAGACACAGAGGGACGCCCCCTGTTGGCAGAGGGAAGCCATCCAATGGCTCTCCAGCCGTCGCACCCAAGAAACTCAACTTTGATAGGTATGTGGTGACCAATTTATTCTAACATCATGGATTGATTTTTGGCGCCCATCATGGAGGAATTAAATTTTTATTTAAGGGGACTATCTTTCCAATCTGATGGATATCCAGACATTTTTCACATAATACCCTAGATGGTAATTTTAGGGGCTACCTACTGATTTCAGGGGGCTATTTTGAAAATACGGGGCCAAAATCGCGCTCAGCCCCCGTATATTTCCTACCCTGCCAGCAACGCAAGAATTTACAGTTGGCTTGCGGTTGCACCATGTAAGAAAGGAGGGATTGGAGAGTCCCGAGAAAGACTGTTGGCATTCCTTCTTGGGTAGTACTAAGGACTGTGGTAGTCCTGAGAAGGACTATTGGCATTCTTGCTTGGGTAGTACTATAAAGGACTGTGGTAGTCCTAAGAAGGACTATTCTTTCTTGAGCTTGTAGTACTAAAAAGAACTACAGAGCAGATATGAATTATAGGAAGGATGGGGAGGATGGTAGTAGGGGCTGGAAAGGAATTACATTGACAAGTTCTTACATTTGCTCTGAGCAAGTATTCATTTATTTGTCTTTTGCAAGAGCATGGCTTGAACATCAATCACAACACATAAACAAGCAAGGACATTGATACAATGACACTTGTAATGTGCAGCCCAATACTAGCATAGCGTGTTCTAGATAGGTAATAGGCAATGTGCTCAAAACCAGAGTTTGTACGCTTGAGCACCACATGTGAAAACTGCTGGTATAACTTTTTGTGATTAAAAGAAGGCAAAGAAAATGGGATTCCAATGGGATTCGAACCCGGAATGGAACTACGGAACTACTATCTTTCATTGATCAGAACATTATTTTGGGGTGTTGGTTACCTTTAACAAAGGAATTACATGTCATTCAGTTGATGTTGTCTTTCTTCTCACAGTGCATCAGAAACCATTCCAGCCACCCAAGCACAATGCAACGGCGATGTGTCACATGACAGTGACTATGACAACAACCCTCACCATGACTACAGTGACAGTGACAGCGACGTAGAGGAAGAATACTGCAGTAAGTACAGCACCATGCAGAATCACATTCATTTGACAGGGATGCCAGTTTTAGGCCAAAGTTTGAAATTCAGGCCCTGGTCACCTTAGAAATTCAGGCTCATTTGTCTCATATTCAACACAAAGAAGGTACAACCCATGTTTGCTCTTAGCTAGTGGCCCGCTGATGTCCCTGCTTTTGGTTGCTTACAGCTTGATAATAATAGATATCTCTTAGACATGTAAATGCTATAACATTTGACATTTATACTTAGTATTCATAGAAACATGATATTAGATTACTTTGATTTCTTTGAACCATGTTCATGTTTTTATTCACAAAGTATTTACCTATGATAAGTAAGAATAATTTTTATGCCCAATTTTGTTCATCCAGCTTTCCTAGCTGCCAATGTAATGCAAAATAACTTTCTCACCATTCGACTGGAGTACAACCAAGCAGAACCTTTGAATCATTATCACATGTTAACCTGACAGCAGTACTAACACTTTCCTCCCATTCACACGATTCCTTAGCTTCCCTAGCTGCCAAGGTAAAGAGGAATAGCTCCCTCAACATCAGACTGAGAACAGACCAAGCATAAGTTGTGGACCCTATTCACATAATTCTTTTACCTCTCTTCTCACCTTTTCACACCATTCCTTAGCTTCCCTAGCTGCCAAGGTAAAGAGGAATAGCTCCCTCAACATCAGACTGAGAACAGACCAAGCATAAGTTGTGGACCCTATTCACATAATTCTTTTACCTCTCTTCTCACCTTTTCACACCATTCCTTAGCTTCCCTAGCTGCCAAGGTAAAGAGGAAAAGCTCCCTCAACATCAGACTGAGAACAGACCAAGCATAAGTTGTGGACCATATTCACATAATTCTTTTACCTCTCTTCTCACCTTTTCACACCATTCCTTAGCTTCCCTAGCTGCCAAGGTAAAGAGGAATAGCTCCCTCAACATCAGACTGAGAACAGACCAAGCATAAGTTGTGGACCCTATTCACATAATTCTTTTACCTCTCTTCTCCCCTTTTTACACCATTCCTTAGCTTCCCTAAATTGCAAGGTAAAGAGGAATAGCTCCCTCAACATCAGACTGAGAACAGACCAAGCATAAGTTGTGGACCCTTTTCACATAATTCTTTTACCTCTCTTCTCCCCTTTTCACACCATTCCTTAGCTTCCCTAGCAGCCAAGGTAAAGAGGAATAACTCCCTCAACATCAGACTGAGAACAGACCAAGCATAAGTTGTGGACCCTATTCACATAATTCTTTTACCTCTCTTCTCACCTTTTCACACCATTCCTTAGCTTCCCTAGCTGCCAAGGTAAAGAGGAATAACTCCCTGGCCATCCGACTGGAGAACAGACCAACCAGAACAATTCTTGAAGAGAGGAACATCATCCCGCATAGAACAGACGATGACAAGAAGATCGACAAGGAAAAGATTGGTGCTGCACTGGTCAGGTGGGTAGAGATTAGAGGATATTAGAGGATTAATTGGGGTAGAGATTAGAGGATTAATTGGGATAAGATAGACTAGTTGAGCTGGCTTCATACAAGGAGACCATTGCTGTTTTACGGCATGAAACATGATGCAAATTCTGATCTGTAGCATTGCACACAACAAAATTGTGAATTGTGTGAGAGCCTTAGAGGTCTAGGTCCCCAGCAGAGACCACAGTTTCACAGTTTTGAACATGTTCAAAGTTGTGGATGTTCAAAGTTGCACTTTGTCACAAGTTTCAGTCTCATCCTTTGCTTCAGACCGCCTTCAGGGATAAGTGACGTGATTATGATTGAAAAGATGATCTAAAACATCTGCTAAGACAATGAGAACATCAGAAGATGATGGCTAGAAAAAAACAAATAAAATATCTGTGCTCCGTATGTCATGTTACAGTGAGTAGGGTTGTACCAGATTATTTGAATAGGGAGTATTAGATTAAATAGGTGTTGGTAAATATATTACTCATTGCGGATATAGTATCGGAAATAATATCGCTAGTGATATTCGTTTGTCTCGCAATGTATGGTCAACATTGAATCTGAAAGATCACGACGTTTCGTATGCTACGGCAATATTTTGTCAAGTTGTATAAAGTAACGTAAAACACTCCTATTTATCTCGCATGAGCGAGTTGTTCCTAATTGATCCATAACGGGCAAATTCTATTGGCCGGTGTACACGGGTGCTAAACCAATCAGCGAGGCGCTGGCTCGGCTTGCTTGCTAGGCGGGAACAATAGCGAGCTCGACCAATCAACGGACCGTTGGCTCGCTACTGGCTGGAATCAACCGTTGCGGGCCGGCTGGTCGGGGGGTGTCATGGCGGCGTATTGTACGCATCCAAAATTCTGGTATATCCATCCCGTTGTCTCTATTGAAATTACTGGGATTGAGACGGATCTGTATAGCTTCTTTTACCCTACGTGTGTACCAATGCCGTTCTTGGGAAAGGCAGCGAACCCCGTCCCAGTCTGGCTGATGCTGGTTGTCCCAAGCATGTTCGGCTACGGCTGAGTTGTCAGTTCGGCGTAGCCTGACGTCCCTCTTATGCTCGGTGATTCTTTCTGATATCGGTCGGGCAGTCTCTCCGATATAGGATCTATCACATCCTTTGCAGGGGATGTTGTACACAATGCCGTCCCGTCTGTGTTGAGGAATTGAATCCTTGGGTCGTGTTAGATGCTGGTGTAGGGTAGTATCTGATCTGAAGACCGTTCGGATGCCATGGCTCTCTAGGCGGCGCCTGATTTGCTGGGAGACCCCATCAATGTACGGCAAGACTGTGAAAGTCTTGTATTCCTTCTGATCCTTGGGTTCTGTCGTTCTCTTCTTGGTGTTGTGTACAAAATGGCGTGGGTAACTCAGGGCATTGCGGACACGGGTCCGCTCTATGCATGGCTGTTGTGGACTAGTCACAATGCGTGAAGCTCTGTCAAATAGACATTTCACTAGACCTCTCTTCACCGATACGGGATGGTGAGAGTCAAACGCTATGTACTGGTCTGTGTGGGTAGGCTTCCTGTAGACTGAGGTGGAGAGCCTATGGTTGTCGTGTCTGTGAACTAAAGTGTCCAAGAATGCTATCTTCCTTTCGCACTCCATCTTCGATGTGAACTGGATGGATGGTTGGCGGCTATTCATGTGTTTGAGCAAGTTATCTGTTTCAGGAACAACTGAAACAGTTAGCAAGTTATCTGTTTCAGGAACAACTCGCTCATGCGAGATAACGCGGTTTGGAGCCGCATGAGAGCATAAATAGGAGTGTTTTACGTTACTTTATATCACTTGACAAAGTATTGCCGTAGCATACGAAACGTCGTGATCTTTCAGATTCAATGTTGACCATACATTGCAAGACAAACGAATATCACTAGCGATATTATTTCCGATAAATAGGTGTTGTTTGTAAGTACCGTCTTCCATGGTGATGTAGATATACAGTCTGCTTGCGGTTGCACCATGTTGGGGTTTATGGGTTACAGTAAACTTTTTCGAATGTGAATAGAAGTGTCAATTGGTGTACAATGTTCATTTGTATATTACTCTGAACATTGTCGTAAGCTTGACTTCAATATAATTCCAATGTGTTTTGTTCTGTGCAGGAGACTAAGTCAAAGGCCAACCGTGGAAGAACTAGAACAAAGGAACATCTACAGAGGTAAACTAATGCATTCTTCCTACTCGCTATACAAATTGGCAATGCCAAATTGCTTTGATCATATGGGCAACTCCAGCGTCACGGACATTACAAATCAGAGAATTTTCATGACTTTCCAATGCCACTACTAATTCATACCTCTAACTAATGTCTAACTTTTATTTTGATTACAAAGCGCAATAGCCTGGTTAAGTATGCAAACAAAGTTTCAGAACATTTATCCAATTCAGTACTGAGTAATTCTGCAAAATGTGCGCCGTCACGGACATTACATTTTTTGGACATGACTTTTTGCATCCATACACATCTTTGCAAAAGTCTGTGAGTTCTGAGACCTCACAAAGGTGATTTAGGTATTAAATTATAGACAAGGCAATGATGAATTGAATCCAAGTTGGATTTTGCGAAACGGGCCAGGCATATGTGATCTAGACAACAAAACGTTGCGTCACGGACATTACATTTTCAGCGTCACGGACATTACACTTTTGTCCACTTTCTCTATACTCAGAAATAACCCGAAAAAAATGCTCCATTGTGCATGAAACTTTTTTAATTGTACATTTGATATGTAATCAAACAGTTTGGAGAAAAAAAATTATATTTCAATTTTGTTTTTAATTAGCAAAAAATTATTTTAAAAATAGCAATAATTTTTTCCAAAATTATTGTAAAATTTGAAATTTTTAAACAGAATGTGCAGTAAACCAAATATTCAACTATTTAAAACAATATTATATATTTTTGATGAGGTACAATGCTGTTTTGTGCAAAAAAATTGTAAAATATAAAAAAAAGTTGTGTACATCATGGGTATAACACATGGAAAATCATGGACTAAGAGTATAATTTTTGCAATTTGATCATACTATATGAGATTTAACCATCTCTTTCTCCTCCCAGTTAGTCAAGTCTTTATTGATTAATGAGACATGCATGTTCAAATTGAGTAAGGAATTTAGTTTTATAAATAGTTCAGAGTACTGACTCAAAGTTCACTATCTGATAAATGATACAATTTATTAAAACTTGAACCAGGAAGGTAATAGTCCCTCTGTTTTGGGGGATTATCTTATTTCTTGGCTAAAATAAGACATTTACATAAGAAAATAATGCTTGAAAATGTTTAGCTCTGCTTTTTTATACTTTTCACTGTGTATGTAATGTCCGTGACATAATGTCTGTGACGCCATTCTGGACAAACCATCAAATATTTTAGTAAATGCTCTTGATATACTTTATGATATCACATTCTAGCTTTGCAAATGAATTTTGAATTAAATTGAATGAAGATTTGTGCTTCTACAAAAACTTTTATATCTAAAACGTCATGGACATTACACATCAATGTTGTAAGAATTTTATCCAATAACAGTTTTCAAAAAGTAAAGATTTTTACACAATTTCCTTTTTTATGATGTTAAAACAAAGCATAAACTAGACATTAGAAGTAGAATTATTGTTCTGAAGTGATCCATATTTTTAAATTTTATTTCACAAACAATGCATGCAAATTTCATAATTTTTGGGGGTAATACATACAATTTTTCTCCAACTTCAATGGCCAAAAAAAAAAAAATTCTGCATTGAATTTCAAACTTTTTTCCTTTAGTCATCAAAATATGGTCCTTCCTCATTACTATCCAGTAGTTAACAAGGCTGTCCCATGAATTTCATTTTTCCACCCTTGGGTAACATTTTTCGTGGAATTGCGCATATGACAATGAAATGAAAACAAATGAACTCCTACATTGGTATTCCACTGATTCTTCGTACTCGGTATATACAAATTGGCAATGCCAAATCGTTTTGATCATATGACAATGAAATGAAAACAAATGAACACCTACAGCGGTATTCCACTAATTCTTCCTACTCGGTATATACAAATTGGCAATGCCAAATCGCTTTGATCATATGACAATGACATGAAAACAAATGAAGACCTACAGCGGTATTCCACTAATTCTTCCTACTCGGTATATACAAATCGGCAATGCCAAATCGCTTTGATTATATGACAATGACATGAAAACAAAGCAACACCTACAGCGGTAAAACCACTCATTCTTCTCACTTGATATATACAAACTGGCAACACCAAATAGCTTTGATCATTATACATAAGAAAATTTGATTTAACACTATGATATGAAATAAAAAGGACTTTACATTTTCGTAGAATTTCTTTAAAAAACATATTATACAAAGATTAATCAGGATTTGCATATTAACCTACCAGATATTTATTTTTATGTTATTTTGAATACTTGATTTTAATCTCTGAAATCTGCTAGGACTCAGAAGAGTATATTAACTATAAAAAGAGCCACAACAGGCAAGGAAAGTTTCCTGCAGTAAGGCCAGATCTGACAAATTTGTGGATATACTGCAGTGTGTCTCATTTCTACATGATCTTTAGACTTTGTAATGCTATTGCTAAACAATTCAACTTAGCTCAATTTTATTTTTCCTTTCCTACAAAATATACAAATCAAATATAATTGTTAAAATCATACTAATGTTATTTTTCCCCTGCAGATCAAACCCAGATTGATGCCGCTCGTAATGAGAGGGACAGTGTGAAGAGAACACTCACCAGAAAGGTACACCCAATATTTGTTCATTCACATTGGATTTAAAGGGATAGTACAGTTCTGGTCAAACTGAATTGTTCTAACTAAATCGTGTAACTTACTAAAAACTAATAAATATGATTCACTGATGCTTGAATGGTAGAAAAAACCTTATAAATGACTATATTTCAGTAACACAATAGGGCGCCCTCCAGACACCTGAAAGTTTCAAGTATTTAAAACAAAATTAAAATGTGATTGTGATGCTTGGTTCAAATGATGAATAGAGAGACCATCAAAGGCATTTTTAAAGCCACTTTGGTATATTATCAAAAATGTGTAGGATGATTGTATAGTATTTTCTTAAATTATTGAATAAATACTAGTCCCCAGCATTTATGCCAATGGGATATATTTATGGATATTTCAGCTGTTTATTATGTCTGTAAAATTGTGCGCTTTTTCAAATTGGACACTTTTTTCTGTACCTCACAAGAACGTATTCCTTGAAGCGCCCTCTAAACCAAAACTATACCATCCCTTTAAAATTGGTATATCATATCAATTGTCTTTATTCTTATCTTCAATTGAAACAAATTTTTCTTAGAAGTAATTTCAACCAAGGTACACGGTAGAGGTTGTAAATAATTCCTTTCAAATCATAATGCTGTAATCAACTTATTATCCTTGTATGTGCTGCTCATTTATTGTATAACCTTGATTGTATTTGTCTCCTTTCAGCTGAGTGTTCGGCCGACAGTAGAGGAGCTACGGAAGAGGAACATCTTAATTTTCAACGAGTACGTGGAGGTGATAGAAGCTGTAGACTACGACAGGAAAGCAGATAAGCCTTGGACAAGACTAACACCACAAGACAAGGTCAGTCATATTCTGTTTTCCATTTTCAGCATTCAAAAAATATGTTTGAAATTCTTTACAATGATGTTGCTGTGACGTCTATGTAGAAAAGAATTAAATGCTTGAAAAAGTAACAAAATCAAACCATCTTAAATGAGTTGGCTGTCCTAGGGGGTGTTGCATTACAAGTTGTGATAAATTGCAAAGTTGTACATAAACTAAGTCATGTAACATAACCAATGTTACTTTGTTGGTAACATCATGGAGTTTGCCCTCGGGTTTAGAAATGCTATTTCAGGAAACCAATAATTCTCTTGCTGTTACCTCCAACACCAGTTAACATGTGTATAATATGTGTTGTGTTCCCTCCCCATTGCAGGCCTGTATACGGAAGGAGCTGAATGATTTCAAGAGTACCGAGATGTCAGTCCATGACGAGAGCAAGAAGTTCACAAGGTGAGTAGCAGTCTTGCTTGCAACCTGGGGGTGTTTCACAAAGATCCTAAGTTGAACTTAACTCTAAGTTGGACTTAGAAAGTATGGAAAGCCATTAGTTTCTTTGAAAAATTGTTGTAGAAGTCCTTTTTCAAAGGCATAAAATGTTGATTCAAATCATTAATATTTTCTATTATCAAGGAGATTTCATGTTCTTGATGCAACATTTATGAAAAGTCTAAAATTCTTGCTGTGTTGCTTTTTAATATATTGTATTCCAAGGCTACAAATGGCTTTCCATAATAGTTAAGTCCAACTTAGAGTTAAGTTCAACTTAGGATCTTTGTGAAACACCCCCCTGGCCCGATATTCATGAAACCTTGCTAGCTTAGTTCCTTGCTAAATGTATTTTTGAGGTGCAGTTTATTAAGTTTAGTCCCCAACTAGGGTCAACTGGGTAAGCCTCAGGTACCCACTAAGTTAACTTTCGTTAGCAACTAAAAGCTCTTGCGTATAATTCTTAGCTACCTCAACCAAAATAGACTTAGCAAGGATCTAAGCTAGCAGACTTTCATTAATAATGGTCCTGTTCCCTACTACAAGCCTCTACACTAACCTTTTTCTCTACTGGAAAGTCAAATCATAAATGTTCCAATGTTACTCGCCCAAAGAGAACATTTACTTGCCCGCTTACATCTAGATGAGATTCACATGTAATGAACTACATTATACTATGGTAGTTGAACAAAATTATCAGTTGTCAACTTGGGCAGCCAAACTAGACTTAGATTTAAGACATGTACTAGCCTGACATCAATGTTTCATATTTGGTCTTCTTCTATTCCTTGGTTGTAGAATACGTGTTTATATTTTGTGAAACTGCTTCTATTAAAAAAGTAAATGCCCCTCCACCTATCAAACTAACAAAGAAATACAGAAAGATTACCCTTTCTTATAATATCTCTGTTATGTTATATTACCCACAGGTTCCACCGACCCTGAATAGGCGCAGGCTCTTGCATAAATAGACTCTGAACCCTGGTTATGAAAGGGACATGCTGATTGACTGCAGTAATGGATTTCAGCACAGGATAACAAGCAACAAGTCACTTGATTGGTTGTTTGGCAGCAAGGATCATTAGGAAAGTTTGAAGGCAAAGGCGTGAGATGGACTCCTCATAATGGTACAGAGCCTCTGATTGGATGGTCACCTAACCAAGAGTGTGACATTGTTTCTCACTAGCAGCGTGATTGGTTAGATAGAGGTGCAACAGGGTACTCTTTATGTTTTTGTATGAAACAGAGCCTCTGATTGGAAGATAGCTCTGCTAAGCTTGTGATACTGTTTCTAACCTGCAACATGATTGGTTAATTAGATGTTCAAGATTATTATTTTTGGATTTCAATGTTTGTGATGCTGCTGCCAAACCTTGGATGAGCTTTCAGGGTGGATTTAGGTCTTATCCAAACAAGACCTAGAAGAGGATCAAACTTTACTTTTCTTGGAAACTCTGGACAAAAATAAGTTTGTTTTTTATGCTGAAGAATCTTTCATTTAAAAGGAAGAACGATAAAGGGCCAAGAAGCGAGGAAAGTCGTTCAGAAATGTTGAAGGAACTTCTGTACATTTTTAAGTGTGACTTATTTTGTTTTTAAAATACAACCAAAATAATGCAGTGAATTTAGAGTCTTCTTGTAAAGTTAGCTTTTGTATATTGGAACAAGTAAATGCAATGTTATTATATTTAAATTTCCAAAATGTATTTTTTGCTTTTTTATGCTTTTTTGTTTACTCCAGAATCTAGTATTAAAGTAGCATGCGAATGTAGTGGCTGTTTTATGAATTTATATGAAATGTTTCTTAAAATATAATAATGTGTTTTAACTTTTTAGTAGGCAAGAGCTTTCATTTTCATTGAACATTTGTCTTCATATGAGAAACAACCAATATATGAAGAGTGCAAATGTAATTGCCTGTTCAGTTGCATCCAAGTATTAAATGTTGAAATAATCATGTAGAACTAACCCCTTGCCTACGAGATGTTGCATTTGCCATATAGTTAATCCATGCTACAACAGGTTCCTGTAGTGAATGGATTTATACAATGTGCACCAGATTAGATAAGTCCAAGTCCTCCTGACATCAGGCAGCCCGTAGGGTGGCACCTTATGTAACGCTAGAACCCCCACCCTCCTGATCATGAGGCAGACACACAATCTCAGAGCCAAGATCCCATTAAGCTATGAGATTATTGTAACTTAGAACCCCTCCATGGTCTGTTGTAATGAATGATGGAGTCATGGTTAATGCTTAACATATTTATAGTTAGTAAACATTTCAGGTTGAACAATCTTGGATTGGTTAATGGTTTTGATCAAAGTACAAATGAAACCTATGGTTATGATAAGGGATGTTAATGAACGTGAAACTACATAATATTTCTGTTGCAAGCAATTTGCATACTATGTCAAAGTATGTTTCTATGTTTACTTACCTGCATCTGACATGCAACATGAAAGTCGACCAGTGATTTGACAAATTCATGAGTTTTTTTGCTCACTTTTCTTTCTTGAAGTCCGAGATGAATTAATTTCTGGTCCTTATTGCTTGTAAGATGAAAAGGCTTCAGACTAACACAAGCATTGAAAACTGGGCGGTTTCAAGGATGAATAGGGCTTGCTATAGCTCAGCTGGTATAGCACCGGTCTAGCAATCCGAAGGTCTCGGGTTCGAATTCCAGAGAAACCCTATTTTTTTTGCTCATTTATATTAAATAAATATAATGATCAGATAGTGTGTGAGCTTACTTTAGCCATAGACATGCAATAAGAAATGGTCTTCTGTGAAAATCAATGTAATACGTATACGATTTCATTCTGATATCATATCACACAGGGCACAACACTTAACACTAGCCTGGGCCCAGTACAAATTTGCTTGGGCCGATCCGAACTGGATTTAGCATTGTACTAAGCTAGCGGGTTCGATAAATATAGAGTACCGAAGTGTGACGTCAGAGCTATTCATTGCCATGGGTAATGGTTCTAAACAATGTCAGGCAAGCAATGAATTGGTGATTTAGCGGTTGCTAAGAAGGCAATCGTCCGGCTCCGACCCACTACAAAATGCCAGTATGAAAGGACAAGTTGTTTAGAACCATTACTATGCCATGACAAAAGCATGTGACGTCACTACTTCGGTACTCTATGGGCCCAGGCCACTAGAATAAAACTTGAAGAAAGAAAATAGAATAGTGTAAAGCTGTGCACAATACACTTGCAGGCACTGGAATATATACATGTACCATAATTATTAAACGTCTAGAGGCTGTTCTTTCATTTATACATTTCAAATGAGACGACATCTAATGTGTTATCTTCAAAGTATCAGATTGCTTTATTTTTCATGAGAAATTAATTTGAAACATGTTTAGCCTCCTAAATGTGATTATCACTACAAATGATTTGTTTCTATATTTCATTGATTATATTGCTTACATTTGAAATGTGTATTCCATGTGTAGATAGAATATAGGGACAATCTAATCACCAGATATGTAGAAATAAATGCTGAAAGGCCTTATATGTATATTTAGTCTGCATTTATTGTAATCACACTTTCACTTTAATCACTTCATTACAATTGTATCAAATATGTACATGTATTTATAAAATGTTCATCTTTGCTAGTTGTTGGTTGTAATTACATGGAATTATGTATTGGCTTATATCAGATGGATATATTGGTGTACATTTAAAACTCATGAGCAGATTTTGTAATGTATTTAAATTGCATGCAGAGCTAGTGAACAAGATGTTGCCACTGACAATAATGAAGCTTGCTAGAGCTTAGCAAACATAGCAACAACTGATGTACATGTACATGTACGCAGAGTGCATAGCAATCCAGTTTGACCAAAGAAGATGAATTAATAGAAACGGGTTCACAAATAGCTGGATACTAGGATTTGCCATATGAAATGAGCATAATATATGAATACATTACAAAGCAGGTCTGCATGCTTCAGTTAATGTTCCTCTGATTAGAAAGAATGTTATTTTTCCTTGAGTCTAAATAGAAAACTGTAAGATATTAAGGTTCCTAGGAATGGAGGATTTGGCTGCAATTGTTGCTTTTTTGTCATCATTGCTGTCATTATTAACATCATCATCTTGACCATTTATCATTATCACCATCACCATCATCATCACCATCAAAATAGTCAACATCACCAACATCACCACTACCGTTATTATTGTTACTGTCCTCATCATCATCATCACCATTGCCATCGTAATCATGTCATCATCATCATCATTTCTGTTACCGTTTTCATCATAATTTCAGCATAGTTGTAATTTTTCCCTAAATTTGTTTGTTATCTTACCCTCAAAACAAGTCCATTGTTCATAAAGGAAATCAAAGACTTCCTGTCCCATATATGTGAGATACTTGTATATTGTTGATCTTAATTCATTGTCAAACATTTTCGTTTCTTTTAAAGTTAGCACAGCCAAATGTGCAACTTGGTATCATTGCTACCATTTAACTGCATATGAAATATTTTTAAATTGTACCTTTAAAATAAAGATATGAAAGTATTAATCTGGAAAGTGTATGCCCTTTTTATGAAAATGTATAATGGTAATTTTTATATTATCTTGTTCCCATTTTAGCAATGACAATGTTCATGAATATCTTTGCATGTAATTAATGTAAGTAATATCAAAGTCTGAGATTAGATAACTTTTTATATCGTTAGAATTTTGAAGATGTGTGTATAATACAAAGGAGCATTTTATCATATGTCAGAACATCTTCAGAACAGTGATATAGAGATGCAAATGGCTTTTTCTACATCCTTTGATTTGACAATCCAGTCCTAAGGATTTCTTGAAAGTCCTCTACTTGAATGGATCTAATTGATTTGTAACATTTAAATGAATAATGTTATTTCATCTATGGTTGATATTGAGCAATAATCATTCAATTCTTTTAAGTAACTGTTTTCATCTTCATTGAAGTTAAAGCACAATATCACATTGTCCATTCTTATTCACTCACAAAGTCCTATACAAATGTGTCTTCAATAGTAGTCTCCATAAGCCAAAAGCTATAACAGGTTATGATCAAGACATTCTAGATTTTGTCAAAGTTGATCCCTTCTAGTCAGTCATTTGTATGCTTTACTTTCATTTCTCCTGTATTATGTTGATCATGCTCTAACTTTCTTGTGATGTTTTACATCTGTTGCATATTGATTGATTTAGCCTATTTTTATTGCTGTATATTCTATAAAAATGTTCATATTGCAGCCAAGATTGGAAAATTAAAGAAATTATACACTAAATGGAAACATTAGAATTGGCCATTATTTATAATATCATGTTTGTCATGTTTGTTGAGGCTTCTGAAAGATGCGTTAATTGAATTTAATGTAACCTTGCATTTAATTAATTCCTAGGGAAAAAATAACAGAATATTGACCCATTTTGTCCCACATTATATAATTCACAAGGAGTTACATAGTAATGTAATGCGTGGGTCCATCAGGTTCTAGTACATGTAGTGAATGTGTTGATTACCTATAACAGCATTATAAATATACTTCAGTCTAATTAGTCATTTCCAAAAAGTCCAAGTACATCCTACAGTTTTAATTTCACAATTGGTCCTACCTACATCATATTTGCCAACTGTCCCGTTTTTATCGGAATTGTCCCGTTTTTTGAAGTTTTTAGAATGTAAAATTGGGACGTCCCGATTTTTAAGTAAAACATTATTATTATTTTTTTTTTTTTTACTTTACTTTATTAAATGTATAGAGACAACATTTAAACGTAAATCTGACCAAATCTTACCTAGTAATTTTGGAAGAATTATGAAAAATGGGTCGAGAATGCATTTAATGCTCAAAAACGTCAAGGCGGACCCCTGTCGCAATGGACTTTGTGCTTGCAATGTGCACTTCCCACACACTTGTGCAATTATGCTGCGACTTTGGACCCCAGGCCAATTTTGTCCCTCTTTCCAAAATTCAAATATTGGCAAGTATGCTACATGTACACTAATACACTGTGATGTTAACCCATTGCCTATGAGTATGATATATTGGAAACTCCATACACTCTATACAGGAATACACAAGCTCTATAGGCAATATACTTCTTTCCCTAGGTCAAATGCATTCATTTATTCCCCTTTTATTATAACCATTCACCGTACACATTTACCCCCAAAGTACCAATATTTGAGGTGCCATAATATATTATAGTAAATACATACAGTATAATATGAAAGAATTAAGGGGGACCAAACTTCATCCGCCAATGAATAAAGCATTATAGAGATTTACATGTTCTTTTTGGTTTCATTTTAATATCCAGGATATTCAGTGTTAATGATATAATCATTTGCCCAAAACAACTTCTTACATCAATGAATATTAAATGAAATTAAATTAAATTTATTTACCAAACAACAACATCATTAACAAAATTATATAAATTACAAAATAGTCAAAAGTAATAGAACATTATAGTTGGTAAAAAAGAACCAGCAATAGCCAAGCAGGCTAGTCGAGGCCAGTCCTTTCACAATACTATCATACAAATAATACAATATTAATACAATAGCGTCATACAATATTACAATATATACAATATTATTATAATACAATTTTGAAATTTTGCAGCATATTTACAATATATACAGAAGTAATGTTTCAAATATATATTTACAAGCTGTGGAATCATTCAATGTCATTCGCTAATATGGGGCTTTTTTGTGAGGATATGTCTAGGATATATTAATAGTTGGCCAGTGGAATCCGGATTCCTTGTCTTTATACTTGCACTGTATATTACACTCTAATTATTGTTGTACATAGCCTAGGTAATGCTCCAATATCCCTTACATAGAGGGATTAATTCATTTCCCCTGTTGTTTATCTTGTTTGTTGTATTTTAAAGGGATGCCTGTAAAGTGTCTTACTCCACGAAAATTACTTGGAGCTTCCTCGTTTCTCTTCTACCGTGTTGTTTAGCTTATGGTAAGAGAAGAATAAAATAGGGTTAGATTTTTTCAAATGCCCCTTTAGTATGACGATATCTATCATTCAGCTCAAAATCGTTAATTAACGATCATAAACGTCCGTTGTAAAAGCTGACGCATATTTTCGCTTTTTTAACCAGGAAAGCAGTGTTCTTTTTCAATGAAACTTTCACACATCATTCGGACATATCTTATAATGATTTTGGTACGGATTGAAGTCTCAAATGTCATTTTGGGCAATATCTGACACTTTACAGGTGCACCTTTAATCGTTCTTGCTTGCTTGCTCTGGAGGTAAATTAATACTTATTGAATTTCTATAAGAATAATGGTATTATAATCAACACCATGAATTGAATAAGTTCAATTACCATAAGAATGCTTTTAAAGGGACGTGATATTATAAGTAAACTGAAATATGCAATGCAAGTAAAATGATCATCAGGGCATCAGCTGTGTATTGAAGAGTTTACCTTTAAAAGTTAAAAACAAAAACAACAACAGAAATGGAAAAGCCTTTTTCCACAACCTGCATGTTTTTTTTTTTGCAGTGGCAAAGTTGATTATCTTATATAGATTCGTACGAGTACATGTATTGCAAAGAGACTACCCCACCCCCCCCCCCCCCTCACCCCAACAACAACAAAAATGAAGAAAACAAGAAGAAAGAAATGCGATGAGGTCATGTACAAATGCGTTGTAATGTACTGTGGGTTGAAAATGGTCCAACCCATGTCTAGAAAATCACAAGTACGCCCTCTTGTGAGCAATGACTGGTAACATTGTTATTCGCACTCCCCGACATCAATTTTTGTGTGAAGAATATTTTTAAATTCTTAGTTCTAAATACGAATATGTTTCAATTGTATGCAACATTGATATGATTTATCAAATATGAATTTACAAACAAGCAAATAAAAAAATACATCGAAAGATAAACAACCACATCAAAATTGCAAGAACATTAGATTGTTGTTGCCAGACAAGTTGTTGGTCCCTTTGCCATCATGATTGTGCTACTTTCTGATTGAAAAGAGTATAGTAACCCTTTTTGATAAATCCAACATCAACGCCTTAAGAAATACAATTGTATCAACTAAATCTACCCTGTTATTAGTTATTAGTATAGGGTGTTTTTTAAATTTGTATTTGTTTTACTTTGATTTATTTTACGTGATGTTATACGCAAAAATGACTTTGACGGAACGAGGCCCTGGGGTCCAAATTTAGTGCGCATTCCGAGGCTAGGGCGTACGGAACTCGGTAGTTGCCACATATATAATACCTATTGTTTAGAGGGGTGCGTGAACCCCCCCCCCCCCCCCCCTGAACAATCATTATAGGTACCGCTTACAGATATATGCCAGTGGATTGCATGATGACCCCCAACATGTTTAAACACATTACTTACAAGACTGATCAGCTTACTTATTAGTCCTGAGGTCTTCATCCTCGTGGAGGGTTTGAATTAAACATGATAAGTTACCTTGAACGTGACGATAAAGCAAGGTTTAAAGCAAACCTTGGACCTATTTTCTTTAAAGATACTGTCCACTTTTGCAAGCTTTTTGCAAGTTGTGAGATTGTTATCTCATATGAAAGAAAATACAATTTAAGAGCTAGTCTGAGAAGATTAGGTCTTTAGAATATATTTTAGTGGGTTTATATTGATTGAACTCGAAATAATAAACGGTCGCTGCGACCGTTTAATTAGTTAAGCATATGCAGACTCTTGTTTGCATGTTATGTTTGTATCTCACCCACAAATACTTTGGTTAAGAACAATCAAAGTCATTCAATCAGATTTGTGATATAATGGTTTTATTTTAATTTTAAAGGGTACCACCACCCAAAAATAATATTCTTATAAATGAAAGGTAACATCGTTAGTATTCCATTCCATCAACAAGTTCACAAAAATATGTTTCCAGAAGAAGAAAAAAAATATAATTGGAAAACGCATCACCATTCTAAAGCATGCGTTCATGGGTCTGCATGTACGAAGACTACTTTGTCCAGAGCCAACGAATCGTCCGGGATTATATTGTCTCCAACCGTACGTGTGAATAGCATTGGCATACTCGCAAATGTTTGGCCCATACGGAACCAGGAAATAGTAGTGGTTCCGTAAGTGGTGGTTTATGAATTACACAACCCTTTGCAAAATGTTGGGTATCTATTTGATATCACAAAACGGTACCAAAACATAATATAAGTATGTGTTGTTCTTTGCCTAGTGGTCCCCTTTAACTTAAAGAGGAATTCCACCCCAGAAATTTGATATTTGCTATAAAATGAGGTGAATATGAAGAATCGGGATCGAAAATTTGAGCCAAAACGGATAAGCAATAAAAAAGTTATGACAGGACGAACTTTGCTCCGATTTTTAGTATCGTTCGCAATTGCTATCGATCGTGACGTCACTTGCGAGCTGCAGCCATTTTGACTTCTACATGGAAATTTAACAAAATTAAAATTTTCTTCATAACAAAGCAAATTTATGAGCTTACACATTCAAATGAGGATGCCCCATCGATATTCTTTTATGAATTCGTGAAAAAAGGAGAGAAAAGTTAATTTTTAGCATCGAAAAATGAGAAATAAGTGTATTTTCATGTACTAAAGCCATGGCGAGGTGCTCGTGAATGAGGTTGCATATGGCGGCAATTTTGAAACGATCGCTCATTATTACATAATGTTCAAACAGGTATAACTCCCGTGTTTCTTGTCCGATTTTGATCAAATTTTCACCAATCATTCGTCTTGTTCTGCTTATTCAAAAAACGAATAGTTATATCAGGCCCGGACTACCCCTTTAAAAGGATAAACAAAAAAATAATCCATGATACATAGATTTAAAAAAAGAAATTGGAATACTATACCATACAAGTTTTGGGCAACCGTTACCAAATCAGAAATCCTACTTTTCATTGAAATTCGCTAATTTACTGATGAAAAAAACAACAACTATAGATTATGGAGCCCTAAAACTTGGTTTAATATACATGGTCTAGGTTTTGATGAAGTCTTTGCAAACGTCATATAAATATCATGAAGATGATATTAAACGTTATAGCTCTGATGATTGTGAAATGAAAGTGAACATTGGTAGCCTATCTATAAATATGTGGTTGTATTGTTCCTACACTCTCATTGTGGTGAGTTTCTTTAACATTTTGTTTTTGTTATTCATTTTGACACGTTTATTTTGAAGAATAATGTATACATAGAACTGTGATGACGCCTAATATTTACATGATTTATCGTCTTGTTTTGAAGCTCTCCTTATTCTAATCTAATTTTAATCGGCAATTAATGTTAACTACTTCGGCCAAAGTACAAGGTACAAAGATAACGTTCAGAGATACGGTCGGGGTAAAACATACATTTGCAAACAATGTTTAAAAAAGTATAATTAGGCTAATTCAAGATACAGTTTCATGATATTAATCAACGCTGCTAAATATGGTGCTGTTATTACTAGTTATGAATAATGAATATTGGTGGATTATGATGTGCATGATAAGGTGCAGTGGGCAGGCGCTGTCCTTTTAGTATAGTTCTATCGCGAGTTCGAAATCCAGAATGCGTCTCTAGGATGGTGACGTTAAAGATGTTTTCCGAATAAGACGGTCATGATTAGGAGAAGCATATAATGGCGTAGCCAGGGTCAACAAGATGGCAACAGAGTGGGGGCGCTGTTTCTAGGAGGCTGTGCCAAAATATACATTTAAACAAATTTGTTTATCAAAGGCTAATTTTATGGATAATCTTTAAACAAACATGTCACCAAGTTCAATATTATATTTAAATGATTAAACAAATTCAAAATATTAGTTCTAAATTCTCTCTGATAATAATACAATACAAAATAATACGAATAAAAATAAGTTTTTGCAACTGCCACTTATAGCAACAAAAAAAGTCTCTTCATACAGTTTGAATGTACTTCTCATCTTCTTCTTCTTCTTCTTCTTCTTCTTCTTCTTCTTCTTCTTCTTCTTCTTCTTCTTCTTCAGTCCTCTGGGTATAGTATTGTCATCTTCGTAATAATGTACCTTCTTTTCAACATATTTGTTTCCTATTACAAATGTACTCGACTTTACAATTCCCATAGAGATAATACAGGGCACATCAGAATCCCGTAGGTCACAGTGATGAATTGTGTTATTAGTTTAGTTGTTATGTAATTATAATACAAAATTCAATTTCATGGCTCAGATTGGGTTTATTGGGTTTATGAAGGGCGCCATCTGGTGATACATACTGTAGTCATTCCATTTTTAAAAATTATTTTATACTTTTGTCATTCTTTAAAAAAAAAACAATTGAAATACAGAGGAGTGCCTGGACTGAATGTTTAGAAAGTATTATTAAATGTCAATGATGTCATGTCATAATCACGTATTTGCTGAGTTGTGTTTACGATATTAATATTCAAAATATGGATTTTTTTTTTTTTGGGGGGGAGGGGGGGGGGGGTCAACAAGGCTGATTGTTGCCCTAGAGACTTGTTGTTGTTTTATTTTATTTATTTATTTTGTTGGGGGGGGGGGGGGGGGGGGGTGTGCGTACGCATCAAACGCAACCCCTGGCTACGGGTCTGGCGCCTCACATAAACAAATTAAACATGTGATTTCATCACCTACCACTGTGCAAGAATATATCATACATAATCTGTTAATGTAAATCTTTTGACAAAAACTCCTGTGAAATTGACTATTTTTGCAATAAAATGTCCGAAAAAAGTGTTTTACCAAGATTCAATTCAACCACATTATACACTGCATGCAAAAGCTACGGAGAGGGGCGAACGCGCGGTGAATTTACGCCCTACCCTGGCGGCATAAATTGAAGTTTCAATCGATATTTCTGCATTAGCGATACTAAGGTTCGGATTTGACCACACAAGCCCCTTTTTATACTTTGTCAGCAATATTAATCAATTAGTTTGGCAATACAGATGATTTCGAAAACTTTCCCACTACTGTTATTTGGCTTTAAAAACCTTATGTATACTGTAGGTAAAATAGTTATAATGTATGTTTTATTGTGTTCATACGATCTGTTATGCTTGCATGCAGATCTGTCTTTTTATTATGTTTGTAAAATGGTACCCAATTCAGCTATCAGGCTGATATGTACTTTTTATTCAATAAACCATTTTCAATTCAATACAATTTACCTCCTTGTGGCATTCATGATAGGTGATCATGGTGTCCATGACAACACATATCACTTGTTTTATCGAGCAAGGTCGTTTATTGCACTCTGAGAGTGCTTTTGATGATAGTACACATTGTCGTTTGCAAATTGATATAACAACATGATACGAGAATTCAACACTTCTCGTACCGACAGTGCTCTTTTGCCAAGTACTTAAAACAAAACCGTCCACAAAGCTGCACTATAAATTTTTTGACGATGCAGTTAATTTTAATGAATAAATCTTTTGGGAAACAAATCATAAATGTGAAACATCCACCTCCTTTCTCAGTGAGTTTTCAATCATAAAATCGTCTAGCGCCATCTCCCGCTAGACAACCTGTCCTTACTGTCTATTACAGAGAAAACGAGGAAATAGCGACCAGCTGAACATTTGTATCTATTTTGGTGGCTTTCCGATGAACCGAAACGATTGTTTCCAGCGAATTGCGTTTGTCTATCTAAACAATATCATGGTCTTCTTGTGAATATGACATTCAGGCGATTGACTGTCATGTACCGCACTTAACATCACCTTCCTGACAATAATATTATTACCATCAGCTGGCAAAACGCCTTTCCTTCCAAACTACACACGCCTGTCTAAAGTTTGATACTATAATAATAATGGTGGGAAATTAACAATGTCAACTTACAATAAGTGTAACGATGCAGGAAACAATAACGACAACATTGGTTACACAATGCCACCTCCGGACAATATGCAGTAGATTATGGGTTCGAGTCTCGGTTCATTGTTTGTGTTTCAGTCTTGACACAAAATGAGCTTGCAATATCCTTCATACGAAAACAAATATCGTAGACATCGTTCTTTCATTAGGATTTTTATTCTTTGAAAATCGCCCTCTGACTCGGACGCTATACGACACTTTAACATTTGTAACGTACTATTACACAATATCGAGTTTTTTGGGGAAAGGTATGAATACAAATTGGTTATCAGGGGCATTATACTGAACGATAATTATCTAGTCATGCTAGTGGGAAGGTCAAAATGAAACTAGGAAGCAATTATTCTCGTTGGGTGATAATTATTGAATCATTTAACGGTATGTTAGAGCAATTAAATTTATCTCAGTTAATTTCCGCGGTTCATTGTACTTTTTTGATAAGTAAACCTTTTTCACCCGCTATTATAAACTTATGCTAAAGTATGTACAATTTCAGCTAACTCTAACGCTGTTGAAAACGACGAATTAAAAAGGAACCATACACATTTGTTCATTATTTGAGAGCATAATTATTGTACATTTTCATGGTGTTCTAAATTTAGGGGCGAACCCAGCGTGTAGCACAGCCAGCAAGCGCCCCTGTTCGCTGTGGAGACCCAGAGTTAAACAAAGCACAAAACACAAAACACAAAAACCGTCGAAGACAGTCAGTGCTGCTAATTGACCGATAACATAGCAAGCCAATATTTGCACTCTTTGTGCTCTATACAAACACGGCAATTAACTGGTAGATGTGATTTTATTTTCCGTGCTCTAAAATATAACCCTTATTTTGACCATCCGATAGGATTCTACATAAATTATCAGGCTTACATGAAATGGCCACCTTTGTCAAAATGTCTTCCCCATCAGTCTCTGAGTATACCGTAGTGTCCATTTCAATGTTCGGGATTATATTTGATTATAAAAGGCGCCCTCACAAAGTCGTGGTGAAATTAATAAATGTCATCCGCGTTGCTACTGTTCTTTGCTTGAGTCATTCAAACGCAAGTAAGCAATAAAGTGGACACATTTTGTATCAGTGATATAGAACAACTAATTAAAATGGGCTCGTTTTAAATCCACCTTTTCCCACACTCAACCACCCGCCCCCCCCCCCCCCCCCCCCCCCCCACACACACACATCCATATTAGTGGGTACCATTGCCCCTCACTATCCATTCATATTTGAACCACTTGATACTATAGAGAAAATGATATCACTACCTTAGTTTGTGGCCCATGCTGCTCGTATAATAATTTTTCAACTTTAACACTAAATTGGGGGAATAAATATTATGATGTTACACTGATCGCGCCCCTTCATGTAGAAAATTGCTCCCCTCTTATTGTTCTCGTTATCACTATATGCAAACCTGTCTTAGTTGCCACCTGTATAATATATCAGCCAACCTGCCTAACTATACTGTAGT